>APFE031025683.1:10566-29486 GCA_000404065.3 Pinus taeda
TTAAAAATATATGCACCTTAGCTTTCTCTTCCCTAATATAGGGGACATACCTCAACAAATTTGTGAATTTAGCCACAAACTCATCCATATATAACTTCCCCAATCTTAATTCATGAAACTCCTTGGCTCGATTGTCATAGTATCATTCATTCAAGTATTTGGACTTGAATTGTTTCTAGAACTCCTCCCAAGAAACTATCTTTTCTTCCAATGTATGCAGACCTTTGAGCACCTCCCCATAGAGATAAGCTTTGCCTTGAAGCTTATAAATGGCCAATCTAGCCTTTAGATTTCTCTCATACTCATAAACTTGGAAATACATGGTCATATTAAGGACCCATGCTTATGCATCCTGCTCATGTTTCTATTATCTGATGACTGGACTTTTCAATTAAGTCTCTGATCATTCTTTCATGTTGTTCACTTGCCTTTAGCAATCGTTCATTACTCATTCTGTGATAAACTAGCACCTATTGTAAACTCATTATAATCTCCACAAACCGATTTGTTACTGTATCAATTTCCACTCCTAACTCAACCTAGATTCATTCTCCTTCTACAATAGGTGGATGGATGTTGTCTACCATTTCATGGTTGTACCCCTGCTTCACTTGAGTACCTTATCATCAATACAAACTGGTATTAGCATATCACTTTGTAAATCATATTCCTACTTCTACACATAACTACATTTTAGTGTGGTGGTTCCCTATAAGCCCGGTTTTTTAAACTAGTGCTCTCATACCATATATCGCACACCCATGTTACACTTTTTTTTGAATAAAATAGTCACTTGCCCTAATCATTCTAAGTAAATCCAATATATCACTATCAATATATCTTATTATGGTGCATATAAATATCTTATGACTTTGAGTATTCAATATTCTTATGGTTATACTTTTTCATAATGGATATGTTCCTAGTTAAGATTTCATTCCCCAACGCTCCTTCCTAGGGTAAAGCGTACAATTTCCTATGATCATATTATTATTGCAATACCAATTTAGCCCATGTAAAATATTGTGTTGATTTATAATTATTCATTACCATCCAATAGTGTTTAGACTACTAATTGAATTTTTAAAAATGTTTGCCTTTATTGATAACTATACACTACCTTGCATTTCCACTTAATCAGTGAAGGCTCTAGATGGCAAAATTACTCTCCCCTTTACTTTGCATGTGGTCAATTTACATTTTGTACTTGGCATCCTCCCTCGTGGAATACATGTGGGATATAAGGATTAGATAGCACAGTTCTTTGAATTTTTTTTTACCAAACCGAAATTTTCCACAGCCCTATGGTCCATGTGATTCCCATGTGCTCACTCATACTAGGTTCAAATGGATGGTAGGGATATGTTTCCATGATCCAAAAATGGAGTTTTATCTCTCCGACCTTAACCTAGGTTTTGATTTCTTTTCGCTTGCCTTGGATCTTTTTGTCGCTTTGAGGTGGTGCCATGCTTGAAAAGAATTGTTGTGAGCTTTTCTGATATACCAACAATTTTTCATTCCCTTCTGAGTTTCATGGTAGGGAATTCCTTCTTCTATGGTTATGGATTATTCTCCAATAATATTTCCTATTAAGGCTTTAAAATCTATTATTATTTCCTTTTCCTTTGTAAAATCTCATCATGCATAGATTTCACTTATGTCAGTCTATTTTTTTTCACTATGTTAGTGTGCTATCGGGTATATTGTACCACTATGCGTTTTCCCCAAGTTATGATTTTCTACGATGCTTTAGGCATTTCTAGTGTGGTGTTTGTTTTCAGGTACAGGGTTTTTTTTCTTTTGTTCTTATGAATTTTCTTACTCTAAATCTTGTCTCTATAGGCTACATTATCAACTAAGTACTAGGTTTTTCTCCTCCACAAGTTTCATTAGTTTTGATTCCATTTTATTTTCATGCAGGGTCTCATTACTTGTCCTGTGAAGTTGTACCTTATATGAATGGTGGCTATAGGTAAATTATTAGAGGGTTTCATCATTTTTTTTTCTCAAAGGGGATATGAGACCATAACTGTCTTGAACCACAATTTTCTTCCTTATTTTGTTTCATGGGTTATGAGTAGTCGGTCATCTCATTTTCTTCCCTTTTTGCTATGTAATTTATCGTTCTTCTTTATGGCACTATGTGTTTTCTCAACATATTGATGTTGATGGCGTTACAAAAATATCATAGGAAAAGAACACCAGGGTTTTCCAAGTTACAAATATTTTTTTTTGTAGGCTTTTTTTTCCAAGTGATGTTCTACGATTATCTCTGAAATTTTCTAGGGGTCACTCCTCTATTCAAATTACTCGGTCACAGGTATAATGGTGTCGTATCATTTCGGCTTTATAATCATTGAGTCAAATTTCCAAAGCTAGCTTTTGTATACCATTTCTATAGGTTGGTTTCACCTTATTCCTCATGGGTTCTTCTTATTGGTTCAGGTGCAATGGTTGATCAAGTTCCAATGTATATATCCAATCAAATAGGTTTAGTGTTACTCCTAGGAAAAGTAGCTTTATAAGAGTTTATTTCCTTGTTGATGTGTGCCCTTTCCATACAACCTTGACAAGTGTTACCTTATATGTATAAATTTTTGTTTTGATACCAGAACCCATTATGGGTTAAATGTTCATTACTATATTTAATGGATTGGAAACCCTTCTAGGGTTATTATTTTTATACTTAATTTAGAATGTTTTCTTCTATACTCCATAATATTTTTAAATTATAGCCATGGTGAATTTTTTTCTTCTGTTCATTTTTTTTGTATGGTTTCATGATTACTTTAAGGGTTCATCCCACTCGGTGGCTAATTGAATAATTTTAGTTATATACATTACTATCCTATGTGTATATTTTTGTGGTAACCAATCGTTTCATCCTGAATTTCATTTTTTTCTTAACTGAAAGTGGAATATATTTTCTTAAATGAGTTGAGTTATAGTAGGGTCTCAACCTTTTATTTCCCTCGGTGCTAGTGATTTACTTTTCGATATGAGACTATTGTGTGCAAATGAATTTTTTGGTAAAATCAGCCCATGCTTTTGCACACCTACTCAACTAATAGGTATGCATCGAACTAGTTACACTCCTAATTATGCCCCCAACTGGTTCTCTTCATATTTTCAATGCAGTAATTTCTTTCTCCAAATGTGTGTTTCAGGTCGGAAAATGTTTGTTTGTACTTTCATCTTGTTTCATAATGTGTGCAACCCTCTACAACTCTCGTTTTTATTTCTTTTTATTTCATAGTTGAAAGAAATCATATTAAAATATTTATGTCTCAAGCTGCTTTTCTGGGTTGGACACTAAATTTCCAACTAGGATGCTCAAATGACTAAATCTCATTATTTTTTTTAAATGTATAACATTTGTTGTAACATTATTATATACATAGAATACAATGTTTATTTGGGAAATATTTGTTTACTATGATTCCATGTGTTTTTGTTGGGATGGGGTCCCCAGGGGTAGAATTGAATTAATTTAGCCAATTTTTGTAAAGAATGTAAAGTCTCCGCAAAATACGGATTTTGGTATACCTTTTATTAATTGGGTTTGTCCCTCCTAACTGATACAACTTACTATTTTTTCTAAATTGTTTATGACAGATCCATGCTTTTCTAACCAATCCATTCATATTAACACATCGTAGGACCCTAAGGGGAGTTTATTTAAATTTACTATTGTGGAACAACCATTTAATTCTATGGGACATTGCTTCACTTGGCTAGTTACCCTTTTTTTGTGTTAGTTGCTATCTGTACCAACCATGCAGTCTTAATCTTTTTAATTTTTAATTTACATTCTACCATAACCTGAGGACTAATGTAACTTAAGCTAGCCCCTGGATCAATCAAGATAGAAACAAACTACTTTAAAATGTTACCTTCAACCTCAACCATAGTGGATTTATGATTCGCTTTCCTATCCTCCAATGTTGCACTTATCCTTTGAATGTTTCTAGCAACAACATTCATTGTTCTTGCCTCATGAATAACCTGAATATTTGAATGGATCTAGGGTTATGTAAACGATCCCTCAACAAATGAGGTTCCCCACACCCGTATCACTTCATTCATTCTCTCTCTTTGACCCCACCTATATTTCTATTGTTCAAACCCATGGGATTGGACCTAGTTTGAGATTGTGGTCATTGGTTAGAAGTCCCTTTGTTGAATTTCTTCCACTAGTGATCCTTCAAAAATTTTAAGATATGTAGATTTTTGTCTTTTGGTTCCCCTTGAAAATTTGTTTTTGTCCTTACTTTGCCAAGGTTTTGAGCCTTCTTGCCTATTTTGAATTGTTGATAACATAGTATTTCCTTCCTTACTAATTCATCCATTGTTTTAGGATTTACAAACTCAATCCTTTATTTATAGTGGACTAGTAAGAAATTTAAAACTATATGCACCTTGGATTTCTCTTCCCTAATATATGGTACATACCTCAAAAAATTTGTGAATTTAGCCATAAACTCATCCATATTTAACTTCCCCAGTCATAATTCATGAAACTCCTTGGCTTGATCCTAATAGTATCATTCATTCAAGTATTTGGACTTGAATTGTTTCTGAAACTCCTCCCAAGAAATTGTCCTTTCTTCCAATATATGCACACCTTTGAGCTCCTCCCACTAGAGAGGAGCTTTGCCTTGAAGCTTATAAATAGCCAATATGGCCTTCAAATTGCTCGCATACTCATAAACTTTGAAAAACTTGGTCATATTGAGGACCCATGCATATGCATCCTCATGTTTATTTTACTTAATGACTAGACTTTTCAGTTAGGTCTTTTATCATTCATTGTTGTTATTCACTTTCCTTTAGCAATCATTTATTACTGATTCTTGGTGTATCAATTATCACTCCGAACTCTACATAGATTAGCTCTCCTTCTACCACATGTGGAGGGATGTTGTCTACCATTTCATGTCGTACCTGTGCTTCACTTGAGTACCTTATTGTCAATACAAACTGGCATTAGCATATCACTTCTTAAATCATATTCCTAATTCTAAACATAACTACATTTTAGTGTGGTGGTTCTCTATAAGCCCAATTTTTTAATCTAGTGCTCTCGTACCATATATCACATACCCATGTTACACTCCTTTTTTTATATACAATAGTCACTTTCCCATAATCATTCTAAGTAAATCCAATATATCACTATCAATAGATTATATTTTGGTGCATATAAATATATTATGACTTTGAGTATTCAATATTCTTCTGGTTGTACTTTTTCATAATGGATATATTCCTAGTTAAGATTTCATTTCCCAAGGCTCCTTCCTAGGGTAATGCATACAATTTCCTATTATTTATATTATTATGTAGTACCAATTTATCACATGTAAAATATTGTGTTGATTTATAATTATTCTTTACCATCCAATAGTGTTTAAACTACTAATTCAATTTTTAAAAATGTTTGTCTTTATTGATAACTATACACTACCTTGCATTTCCACTTAATCAGTGAAGGCTCTAGATGGCAACATTACTCTCCCCTTTACCTTGGGTGTGGTAATTTTAAATTTTGTACTTGGCTTCCTCTCTCATAGAATACATGTGGGATATAAGGATTATATAGGACAATTCTTTGATTTTTTTTAATCAAACCGGATTTTGCCATGGCCTGATGGTCCATGTGATTCCCATGTGCTCACCCATACTAGGTTTGAATGGATGGTTGAGGCATATTTCCACGATCCAACAATGGAGGTTTATCTCTTCGACCTTCACCTAGGTATTGATTTCTTTTTGCTTGCCTTGGATCTTTTTGTTTCTCTGAGATGATGTCGAGCTTGAAGAGCATTATCGTGAGATTTTCTAGTATACCAACAGTTTTTCATCCCCTCCGATTTTCATGGCAAGAATTCCTTCTCTATGGTTCTAGATTATTCTCCAATAATATTTCCTGGTAAGGCTTTAAAATCTATTATTATTTCCATTTCCTTTGTTAAATCTCATCGTGCTTAGATTTCACTTATCTCAGTCTATTTGTTTTCACAATGTTAGTGTGCTATTAGGTATATTGTACCACTATGCATTTTCCCCAAGTTATGATTTTCTTTGATGCTTTAGGCATTTCTATTGTGGTGTTTGTTTACAAGTATAGGGTTTTTTTTCTTAATGTTCTTATGAATTTTCTTGCTCTAAATCTTGTCTTTGTAGGCTACATTATCATCTAAGTACTGGGTTTTTCTCCTCCACAAGTTTCATGAGATTTTATTCCATTTTATTTTCATGCAGGGTCTCATTAGCCATCCTATGAAGGTGTACCTTATCTAAATGGTGGCTACAAGTAAATTATTAGATGGTTTCATCATCTTTTTCTCAAAGGGGATATGAGACCATAACTATCTTGAACCACAATTTTGTTCCTTATTTTGTTTCATGGGTTATGAATCCCTTGTAGAATGTAGTTGGTCTTCTCATTTTCTTCCATTTTTCTATGTAGTTTATCGTCCTTCTTTACAAAACTATGTGTTTTCTCTTCCTCTCGATGTTGATGGCATTACAAAAAAATCATAGGTAAAGAACACCAGGGCTTTCCAAGTTACAGATATTATTTTTTTATTTTGTAGTTTTTTTTTCAAGTGATGTTCTATAATTTTCTCTAAAACATTATGTGGCTCACCCCTCTATTAAAATTTCTCAGTCACAAGTATAATGGTGTTGTATCATTTTGGCTTTATAATCATCGAGTCAAATTTCCAAAGCTAACTTATGTATACCATTTTTATAGGTTGGTTTCACCTTATTCCTCCTGGATTCTTCTTACTGGTTCAAGCACAATGGTCAATCGAGTTTCAATGTATATCTCCAATCAATTAGGTTCAATGTTACTCCTAGGAAAAGTACCTTTATAAGAGTTTATTTCCTTGTTGATGTATGTCATTTTCGTACAGCCTTGACAGGTGTTACCTTATATGTATAAATTTTTGGTTTGATACCAAAACCCATTATGGGTTAAATGTTCATTACTATATTTAATGGATTGGAAACCCTTCTAGGGTTATTATTTTTACACTTAATTTATAATGTTTGATTCTATACTCCATAATATTTTTATGTTATACCTATGGTGAATTTGTTTTCTTGTGTTTAGCTTTTTTGTATGGTTTCATAATTACTTTAAGGGGTTCTCCCCACTCAATGGCTAATTGACTAATTTTAGTTTTACACATTATTGTCCTATGCGTATATTGTTGTGGTAACAAAGGGTTTCATCCTAAATTTTATTATTATTTTTCTTAACTGAAAGTGGAATATATTTTCTTAAATGAGTTGAGTTACAGTAGGGTCTCAACTCTTTATTTTCCTCGGTGGTATTGATTTACTATTTGGTATGAGACTACTGCATGCAAATGATTTTTTTGGTAAAATCAATCGACGCTTTTGCACACCTACTCAACCAATAGGTACATAGGGCACTAGTTACACTTCTAATTATGCCCCCAACTAGTTGTCTTCCTATTTGCAGTGGAGTAATTTATTTCTTTGAATGCATGTTTCAGATCGACAAACATTTGTTTGGACTTTTATCCTGTTTCATAATGTTTACAAACCTCTACAGCTCTATTTTTTATTTTTTTATTTCATAGTTAAAAGGAATCATATTAGAAGATTTATGCCTCAAGCTACTTTTCTGGGTTGGACACTCCATTTCCAACTAGGATGCTTAGATGACCGAATCTCGTTATTTATTTTTAAATGTATAACATTTGTTGTGAAATTATTTTATACACATAATACAATGTTTATTTGGGAAATATTTGTTTACTATGATTCCGTGTGTTTTTGTTGGGATGGGGTCCCAAGGTGTAGAGTTGAATTAATTTAGTCAAGTTTTGTAAAGAATGTAAAGTCTCCACAAAATATGGATTTTAGTATATATTTTATTAATTGGGTTTGTCCCTCTTGACTAGTACAACTTACTATTCTTTTTAAATAGTTTATAACAGATCCATGTTTTTCAAACCAATCCATCCCTATTAACACATTGTAGGACCCTAAGGGGAGTTTATTTAAATTTACTATTATGGAATAGTCATTTAAGTCTATGGGACATTGTTTCACTTGGCTAGTTACCCTTCTTTTCATGTTAGTTGCTAACTCTACCAACCATTGTTACACAGTATTTTGTCATGCCTCATGCACTTCCCTGTGACGTACCCTTAAGTGCCTAAAACATGATCATTATTCAGTATACTCATTCATGTATACAGCTCATATCCCTCCTTTAAATTTGCTTGGAAAATCTTTGGAGATTTCCCTGAAGAAATGGCTCTTGAAACCGTAAAATGAGGGTCATCTCCCTTATGAAGCTCAAAATCACAATAATCACATGTTGCACTGTGTTAAGCCAGTGATGGAATCACATTGTTCCCTTTCATACCCATGATGGTATCAAAAAGGAAGTTTTCCCAAAGAGGATGAGAAGGTCGAATCCTCTTAATTTGACCTCTTGGTTTCATACCTATGAGCTACCTCCTTGAGATGTGGGCCTAATCCTATCTTTGGAGGATTCGTAACTCCCTCTCCCATCCTATAAATTCCTCCTTTCCCATTCCTAAATGGTTGATCTATGTCCATTTGCCTCCCTATGTTGAGCTTGTGCTTAGAGGTTATTCCTTAGACTTTGAGAAGGAGTGTTTGAATATTTTCTTGGCTTGGACTTGGTTTACCACTCAAGGAGAGACTTTCAACATCAAGGCTATGGTTGTAAGATTCCATTTATTCTTTAAATAATAATATAATTGTTGGTTCATTTTCCTAAAATATATATGCTCATGTATGTATTGGCTTGGCATTCCTTGATCAGCTAAGTACGTTGTTATTGGATTTTCTATTGGTTTTGGCATGCTTTTTTGTCTCTTGATCACTTTTGCAGGTACATAAGTGTTGAAATAAGCAAGAACAAGTATGTGACACAAGTGGTTTGAGGATCTCAACAAAGGAAATCAAAATAGCATCAGAGTGAGGTAGGTCATCTCTCTTGTTTTACTTTTCAATTATAATCTAGGAAGATGTCTAGTTGATTGTCACTTTAGTTGCTAGACCCACTCATTGGGTTAGAGGGATCATCTCTATCCACATAGAGGATTAACCTTGTCAGTAAAAGGGCGACTGAGGACCCTATGAAGACTCTCCATCTCCTTGGCTTGGTTCTTTGGATTCTCCAGATTCTTTGAACGATACATCCACCACCAATGAGAGTATCATTGAGGTCATGTCTCTAGATGAAATTCGATGGAACAGTTTACGTCATAGTTCTTCTTTTCTTCATAGCCTCAATGAGATGTATTCCTAATTTGAAGCATTTGTTTCTCATTTTCCTACACCTCCACTTCAGACACCTATCTTGGTTTATGAAGTCTTGTCAGAGGGTAATATGGGAAACATCACTACTACAATGCCTCTTGACATTTTCATTAAACTAGGAATTGTCGAGAACATTCATATTGGGGTTTCATGTTCTCTAGATGAGATCAGGATTTATACTCGATTTTTTAAAGAATTCTGAGATGTTTTTTTCTCGGTCATACGAGGAAATGCCTGGTATCGATCTACCCATAGTGGTGCATGAGATTCTCACTTATCCTGGTGCTAAGCCTATTCGACAACAGCTTCGCCCTGTGCACCCTTAAAAGGTTGTTGCTATCAAAGTGGAAGTAGAGAAGCTTTTGAAAGAAGGTTTCATTTATCTTATTCCATTGACAGATTGGGTATTCAATATTATCCCTATTGCCAAAAATTAGGGTACAAGACATGTTTGTGTTGATTACCATGATATCAATAACGTGTGTCCTTAGGACAATTATCCTACTCCCTTTATCTACCAAATCATTAACAAATGTGCTGGGAGTGAGATTTTTTCATTCATGGACGGTTTTTCTAGCTATAACCAGATTAACATTTCACCTAAGAATAAGCATAAAACGGCCTTTATCTGTCCTTAGGGTACTTTCGCTTACAAAAAGCTTCCTTTCAGTTTGAATAATGCTAGCACTACCTTCCAATGAGTAAGGTCTTATGCAGTTCATGAAATTTGACACATTGTTCAGCCATACCTCGATGACTTACCAGCTCATTTGGCTAAATGTCGTGAGCATTCGGATCACTTAAGAGTCATATTTTTATGATTTCGACATCACAATATCCGTCTCAATCCACACAAGTGTGTGTTTTTCATCAATTATGTCTGGTTCTTAGGTTTTGTGGTGTCTTGTGGAGGTATCAAGATTGATCCTTTGAAAGTTGAGGCCATAGTCAATCTATCCCCCCTATATCACTATTGTAATTGTAGAGCTTGCAGGGAAAAGCTAATTTTCTCTGATGATTTGTCCCTAATTACACTGAACTTTCCAAGGGTTTTACTCGCTTACTTAAGAAGGGGATCCCTTTTATTTGGGATGAAGTTTCCCAAGAATCCTTTGATGCTTTAAAGAACACCCTAATTAGTGCTCCTTGACTGCATCCCCCTGATTACTACTGCAATTACTTGTTGTATTTGGCTACAACTAATACCACTATTGTTATGGTGTTAGTTGAGGACGACGACAACGGAAATGAGCACATGGTTTATCATCTGAGCTGAAGCCTTCTTGATACTAAGTCTTGATATGTTCATGTCGAGAATCTTGCTTTGGCAGAAGTTCATGCCATCCAAATATTTGGAAACTATATCCTTTTACGAAAACCACTGTGATTTCTAATTGCAACCCCATGACATATATATTGACTCGTCGGTTACTGGGGGGAAATACTCCAAATGGATCGTGATCCTGCAGGAGTTTGATTTGGAATTTACTGCTGTGAAATCAAAGAAATCACTCGTCTTTGTTGAGTTAATCTATGCTCTTCCATCTACAATCACCCCAACTTATTTTACTGAGCAAATACCCAATGAAACTTTGTTTCTTATCAGCACTCTTGGCCCATGGTATGGAGACATTATTGTTTATCTCCAAACCAAAAACAATTTATCTAACTTGTCCTGATCCGACCGATATCGCATCTAGCATCAGTCCCCACCCTATCGGATCTTCGATGATACATTGTATCGAGTCGATGTGGACTTTGTCCTTTGCAGATGTATCGCCCTTGAAAAGGTTGAGCGGGTCTTAAATGATTACCACTCTGGTGCCTATGGTGGTCATATGACTGGATATACCACTTCTTAGAAAATCCTCTGCATCAGTTATTCCTGGCCTTCTATCTTCAAAGACTGCATTATAGCTATCCAAAAATGCCATGAATGCTAAATTTTAAATCGCAAGCAGTGCACCCCACCCGCACCCCTAAACCCACTAATTACTATTATCTAATTTTCTAAATGGGGCATTAATTTCATGACATGTAACCCTTGCTCAGTGATGCACCTTGGTATTGCAACAAGAATGCTACAACTCGCAAGGCTACTGACTTTAATTATCAACCAGGAGTTTGTACAAACTTAAGAGGTGTCGGCACTATATGTGTGGCATACAAAGTTTCATTCCTTTGTTGTCATGATGTAATGGAGTGCATGTACTGAAGTCAAATCCTAAACTAATTGTAGATAATTAAATGTTTGATATGGGACCTTAACCTATTGCAAGAAAGAAGGTACAAGGAAAGAGATGGAAATTCAATGCTAAATCACACCATTTCCTAATTAAATGCCAAGAAACTATGCTTTGAAATAATGCTAAATTATAATGAACCAAATGCTACTATCTAAGCATGGAAGTAAGAAGCATCAAACATCACTAATGTGCAAGTAAGGGGACTGAAATAAATATGTTTTTGTCTTTTTGTCTTTTCATGCAAAATCAAGTATGCAAACTAATTTCCTTTGGTGATGTAGCGAGTGAATTAAGGATGTTGGAGGTTGGATGGAAGGGTTAGGAGATGGTTGGATGGTGTGGGAGACCCTCAGGAGGATTTTTTTGAATTCCTAGAGGTTTTCTCTCAATACAGCCTCAAAACAGACCATTTCAGGAAAACCTGTAGGTTGTACTAGAAACCTACAGGATGATCCTGCAGGAATTACAGTGAACCTAGGATATACAACCAAGATAAAAATGTGAGTTATTGGAGGTGATGGGAGGCCTAGGAAAGTTTTGTGATGGGTGGAGGAGTTTTAAAATTCCTAGGATCACTCAAAACTCAAAACCAAAGTCGGGAGATGGATGGATTTGCTCAAACATCTTGGAGAACTTTCCTTATGAAATGATGAAATTGGTGAGGGTTTAGTGACCAAGAAAATCAAATCCAAATTGGATGGGAAAAATATTTTTATTAACTAGGATGTCCTAGGTCCCTATTCCAAGTGGAATCACTCAAAAAGACCTATGTTAACCCATGCAAAAAAAATAAAAACATTACTAGTCGAAAATAAAGAAATCTTAGAACTAGTGAGCTAGTAAATCTAAGAAATGCCTAACCAAATCAAGTGAAAATGAAATGGGGTAATTTTTGTTATTAACTAGAATGATTTTTTGATCTAATTCAAGTGAAATCAATTTGATTGAAGCTTGTTGGGATGCTCTAAAAAATATCATGAATTTACTATTCTTTGTTAAAAAGGAGGTCCAGCAATCTAGATTTGGGAATAAGAAGATTAATCAAAGCATATCAATGATTACTATGAACTTCCCAAGGATGAAATAAATATTGTGATCCTGCAAAAGAACTTTCATTAACCATTTAACTCAATCCTACAACAAGAAATCATTAATACTAAATGCAGAAGTAGAGAGAAATGAAAATTAGAGAAGCATGTGAATAAGCAATGAAAAGAAGGAAATAGAATGATACAAAAGGGCTCTGAGGTTCCTGGGATGCCCAAGCCCAAGCAAACTCAAAGACCTATAGAGGAGAACAAGATTTAGAAGCTGAAAATGACACAAATCTTCATTATTTTCATCAATAGAATTTCATCTCTGCAAGAAAATACAATGGAGCTACAAGAATACAAAATCTCTCCACAATAACACTAATGAAAATCTCACCCTAGAGGCAAATTTGACTTGGTACTTGTACAAAATGATTAGAAATATTTCCCCACCAAAATCCCTTGATTACTAGATCTAATCCCCAATACTAGGAATTTGCATTAAATGGCAAGGAACACATTCCTATATTTTCTCAATCATTCCCTAGAGGCAAATTCGACTTGGTACTTATAAAAATGATTAAGAATCATTCCCCATGGATGGAGGAAGCTTTCCCCACTGAAATCTCTTGATTATTGGATCTGCTCCCCTAATTAGTGGATCTGCTCCCTTGATTAGTGGAACACATTCCTAGATTTTCTTAATCATTGGAGTTCCACAATTTGTGCCATAATTCCATAATATCTTTTTGACTTATTATTTATTACTGATCCTCCAGTAGTACGGAACAAGTTCCTAAATTATCTCCTCCTCCAACTCTTCATAATCTGCTCAATATTCTCATAACATTCCACAAAATATAAATAAAATTAGGAACAAATATTATAAGGAGAGCTTCGGCGTAAATCACATATAGAAAGACCTTTGTTGACGTGTTTCGAACCAACTAGTTTGGTTCATCGTCAGGACAAGTTGGACCTTTGTCTTGACGATGAACCACACTAGTTGGTTCGAAATGCGTCGACAAAGGTCTTTCTATATGTGATTAACACCGAAGTTCTCCTTATAATTTTGATCGATCATAGAAGCCTCAATTCTACAATAGGCACAAATATTCAATTATTCATAAACCTTCCTAATGAATATATTAAAGTTAAAAATAAATTATCTAGTTCAAAAATAGAGGTTTAATGTGTTGAAAGATGGTCATAGGCCTTAATTTATGTTTTAAATTAGAGGCATGGGCCAGATTTATGTCTAATTTAGAGGCCCATCACTCGGCCGAGGGGCATGGTTATATCATCGTCGTCATTGATTATTTTAGGAAATGGGTCGAGGCAATGCCTACATACAATGTTGATGGTATTATTGTTGCTAAGTTCCTTTTTAACCACATCATAACACATTTTGGTGTCCCTCAAGCTATCATGACGAACCATGGATCACATTTTTGTCAGCACACAATGGCAGAGCTAACTTCTTAGTTGGGCCTTTGACATGATAGCTCAACTCCTTATTATCCACAGGCCAATGGCCAGGTTGAAGCAGTCAATAAGGTTTTGATTACTTTGCTTCAACGTACCATTGGGAAGCACATAAAGAATCGGCATTTAATGATATTCTTAGCTCTTTGGGCTTATAGAGCTTCTACTAAGACGGCCACTGGATTCACTCTGTTCCAACTGGTGTATAGTTTAGAGGAAACTCTTCCAATCAAATGTGAAATCCCTTCGCCTAAGCTAGCTATCGAACTTCTTCCAAATACCTCGCCTAAAGAGGAGCAACTATTGTATCTTGAGATACTTGACGAGACTTGTCGCATTGTTGCGATGGTCATCAAAACTCAAAAGAAGCAAGTCAAAGCTCATTTTGACTGAATTGTTTCTCCTTGCACTTTTGTGGAAAGTGACTTGGTCCTTCTTTACGATCAAGCCAACGATAAATTTGGGGTAGGCAAGTTGAACCCATGTGGCATGGGCCCTACATCGCCAAGTGTGTCTTACAGAAAGGTGTCTATGAGCTATGTGATTATGATGGAAATGCATTGTCACATCCCCATAATGGGTTGTATCTCAAAAAGTATTATGTGTGAAGTTCATGTAATAACTTTTGTAAATTATTGTGTTAATTCATTGGTGTGAATTTTTTATTTTTTGTGTGTTTATTTGCTTTGTAGATATATGGTTTTTTGCTTACCCCGGGTTCCATTCGGTTTTCAAATGTCATCAAGTCATTACGTTGATTTTAATGATGGTGTTTGTCATAGCACATGGAACCTCTCTTCTGCAACATGGGTACTCTATGACCCTAATGGAGAGTTGATTAACTTACAATGTATCTGCCTTGGTTGAACAACCAATAATATTGCTGAATATAGTGCATTTATTGTCAAAAGCAGTTGCTCTTAACATCAGGGATTTAGTTGTCAAGTTGGATTCGCAACTCATTGTGTTACAATTAAACAATCATTACTCAGTAAGAAATCCACAAATATTTTGTATGTCTCAATGTGTTAGATTGTTGGAAATAAATTTTGATTATATTACATATCAACATATTCCATGTAATTTAAATACATTAACTGATGCAATAGCAAATCTTGTTCTTGATAGGCATTTGCGTCATTTATAAAACTGAAGCATGTTATGAACACATAAGTATATATAAAACATGCATATACATACATATATACATACATACATACATACATACATACATACATACATACATACATACATACATATATATATATATATATATTGCATCTTCCGGACTGTTTACATCAAAATGTCAATAAACAGTGTTCTGGGACACTTGGCTTTCAAAGCCCACAAAATGTTTAAAAGGCTAGATAAACTATCAAAACTGCATGGTTCTCATGATAGCACAAGACCGCCCTGATCACTCGGCCTAGCAGCTGACGCAACCTCGCAGAGACTCCCACAGTGTGTCTCTTCCAACGTAGTGGAACATCATCGATAGTGGCATAATCTGGAACCCTCAAGTTATTGCCTCCAGATTGGGCTCCATCTCAGCTAAGGGGTCAGCCGCTTCCTTGTAGTCCGCACCCACTATCAAATGAGCAACTCGCCATGCTATTGGCAACATGCCTAGTGGTCTCTCTAGTCCCACATCTACACATTTATCATAAGTTGAGTCTCACTTTACACTTTCATAAAAATCATAAAACTTGAAAAAAACCAAAAAAACAAGTTTTTACCTGCATCGATCCATTGCTCGCCTAGTGCAAAAGGTAGATCTGGATCCCACCTGAAATCTGTGTCATCATAAGCGTAATCATCTACCATGAGTAGTTGGCATTCAAGCTAAGTGAATAATTATGGTGGATAGTGCATATGTTGACCCGTGCCTCCTCGAGGCATGAGCTAACTCAAATCTTACGAGTCTCAGATCTCAGGGGGCAGGATGTTGTATTTCTACCCACTGATACCAGAAGAGCGGTACTCACTCCAAAAATAAGGTCACTAGTATAGAACCAAACCTGAATTTCTTAAGACGTCCATGCTTACCCTTGGTCAATTGTCGCTTCATGTTTGCCAAAAGGTCTCCACACCAATTGAAGGTTGTGGGGGTCAAACATGCGATACCATATTTGAACTGAGACTTTGAAGCCTCATGCAAAACTTGCATGCCAGATACACACGCCACGGTGAACAAAATTGTTCTCAAGACGAGGTTATTGGTGATTGTTGTTATCTTCACCTTACCTCTGTTGGTTACTTTGGCACTAAGATAGTATTTCTGGACTAGACATTGTGTGCTCTCGCTTCCTGGGTGAGACCCAAAGAGTTTAATTTCTTCTCCTTGATGGGATAATCCCGTGATAAAATAGATGTCCATCTCCTTGTTGTGTTGTGTTATATTTTTTCCACGACTAGCCCATGTAGTTAACCTGGAGGGTTAGAGGGGAGGACAAAACCCCCATTCATTGTGTCGATGCATAGCAAGGGGCTCACAGGGGGGGTGGTAGCCCCCCCTGTAAAGGGGGTTTGAGGGGGGGTGGTAGCCCCCCTATACAGCGTTTGGGGCACCACCCTAGGAAAAAAATTGGACCCTATATTAGGTGGGTGAATCTACCTATGGTTTTGTGCATTGTTTTCACACATGGTTTTGGGCACGGTGGGTTTTAGTCCATGGTATTTTGTAGATCTAGTCAAGGGAACTATGGTTATATTCTATTCTAGGGTTAATGGATTGGGGTTTATGGATGCTTTGACATGTATATATATGTATTGTAACATTGAAAGGAACATAACAAAAAATTGATCTAGTAGTCCTGGTTTTGGGATCCAGGGGAAATCTCTGTGTATATTTGTTTTATGTGTTATGCTCTTGCCTTTGTTTATTTTATATTTTTAGAATTTATATGTAGGTAATTTATATACGGGGTTAAAACCTGCATTTGGTATCAGAGTTTTTTTGGCTTCAAGGGGACACCTTTGTTGCTGAGGGGTTTCGCTCAGGCCTGTGGTGGAACTTTTTCAGTGGGAGATCCACGGGATTGATTTTGGTGGTGAAAGAATATGGCAAGCAATGGAAAGATAGAGATCAAAAAAATTAATGGTTATAGTTTTGAGTTGTGGAAACTCAAGATGGAGGATTTGTTGGTCAATAAAGATCAGTGGACCGCGGTAGATCCAGGTACTAAATGAATGGGAGTGTCCGATGAAGAATGGAAGAATTTGGATCAGAAGGAAAAGAACACAATATGAGTATGTGTCGTATATTTAGTATTGTTGAATGTATAAGGGGAAGCTACGATGAAGGCTTTGTGGGACATGTTAGGGACTTTATACCAATATAAGTCTCTGTTGAATAAATTTTTTCTATGGAAAAATTTGTATAACCTGAGGATGAAAGATGGAGACTCGGTGACAGAGCATCTGAACACATTTAATATTGTGGTAAGTCAGTTATTATCTATTGATATTAAAATTTTAGATGAAGATAAGTGCATTAGTTTGTTTTGTTCTCTACCATATTCGTGGGATAGTATGGTTATTGCAATAAGTAGCAATGCAACTTCCTTGGAGTTTGATGAAATAGTCTCATCCTTGCTGACGGAGGAGATCAAACAAAAAAATATGGAGAGCTAGAATGGTGATGCCTTGTCTGTACAAGGATGGTCCCAAAATAGAAACAAAAATAAGTCATCGAGTGGGAGATATAAATCTAGAGGGAGATCTAAATATCCAGGAAAACCAGTAAAGGTGTGCTGGAAATGCGTAAAGGAAGGGCACTATAAAAGGGATTGTAAATCTAAAGATCCTGACAAAGGAAAGGGATGTAATGATTCTCCTTCTTCAGAGATGAAAACCAACTCAGATGAAGGTGGGCATGTGTACTTGGCTTCTTCTTCAAGTACACATGTAGATCAGGAGGCATGGTTGATTGACTCAATTGCATCCTTTCACTTCACTCCCCATAGAGAGTGGTTTTGCAACTATGAGAAATACGATGGTGGTGATGTCCTCTTAGGGGATGATAGGAAGGCTATAATCATTGGTCACGTAAAAGTAAAGTTGAAGTTTCAAGCTGAAAGGATTAGAACACTTCTGGGTGTTCTGCATATTCCTGCATTGGCCAGAAATCTAATTTCTATAAGCAAGCTAGATGATGCAGGTGTAAAAATAGTGTTCGAGAAAGATACCTGCAAGATGGTTCAGGGAGAACTAGTATTGGTGCAAGGAGTTCAGAATGTAACTATGTACAAGATGCAATGTATCACTATTGTTGATGGGTGCAACAATTTTGTGGTTCCTGAAAGTAGAGCAGAAAATCTAGTGGTCTCTGGAGAAAAGACCATGCTATGGCATCAAATGCTTGGACATATTGGAGAGAAGGGCCTTCGAATACTTCATGGTAAAGATATGGTAGAAAGTATGACTAATAGCTCTCTGGATTTCTATTTCTATGAAAATTGTGCATATGGGAAGCAAAATCAAGTGAGTTTCCCCTCTGGTGGTAAGAGGGCAAAACAGATATTAGAGATTGTGCACATATATGTGTTTAGACCTGTGAAGGTTCCATCACTGGGTAAGTTTGTGTATTATGTATCTTTTATAGATGAATTCTTAAGGAATAGATGGATATATTTCCTCAAGAAGAAATCTAAAGTCTTTGACAGGTCTAAAGAATTTGAGGGTCTGGTGGAAAACTAGACAGAGAAGAATATAAAGGCGTTGAGGACAGATAATGGTGGAGAATTTTGCAAGAAAGAATTTGAAGAGTTTTGTAAGAAGTGTAGTATAGCATGGCAGAAGACTACTCCATACACACCTC
>APFE031025683.1:31629-63126 GCA_000404065.3 Pinus taeda
TTGTAAAGTTATCTATTGAACAGTGTCCCAAGACACAAGAAGAGAAAGAGGACATGCCCCATGTTCCATATGCATGTGTAGTTGATAGATTGATGTATGGGATGGTCTGCACTAAACCAGACATTGCACATGGAGTGGTAGTATTGAGCAGGTTTATGTCAAAACCAGGGAAGTAGCATTGGATAGCAATGAAGCGGGTTTTTAGGTATTTGTGTGGCACTAGTTATTATGGTTTGTGCTACCAAGGAAGACTAGGATTGGACAGATTTTTGAATATTTGTGGCTTTGTTGATGCAGACTGGGTTGGAGATCTAGATCAGAGACGATCTACAAGTGGGTATGTGTTTAACCTATTTGGAGGTGCAGTCAGTTAGATGAGAAAGAAACAATATCTAGTGGCACTATCAATTATAGAGGCAGAATACATGGAAGTCACTCATGCAAGCAAGGAAGCAGTTTGGTTGCAGATATTGTGTTAAAGTATGGGGTTAGTACACAGAGCTATAAGAATAAATTGTGACAGCCAAAGTGTAATTTTCTTAGCAAAGAACCCTTCTTACCATTCAAAGACAAAGCACATTGATGTTTAATATCACTTTGTGAGGGATATGATAGAAGACAAAAGGGTGTTGCTAGTAAAGGTGGACACTTTGAAGAATATTACAAATGCATTGACAAAATTTGTGAGCTCTAAGAATTTCTCTTGGTGTAGAGAAACACTGGGCATTGCAGGGTTGGATAAATAACTAAGCTCTCTTGTGGCCCCCTATGGAAAGAAAACAACAAGTGGGAGATTGTTGGGTTGTGTTATATTCTTTCCATGACTAGCCGCGGTAATAAAGCGGGGGGTTAGAGGGGGGAGTGGAGCCCCCCCTTTGTTGTGCCAATGTGTAGCAGGGGGTCACAAGGGGGTTTGAGGGGGGTGGTAGTCCCCCTCTATGGGGTTCGAGGCAATGCCCTGAGAAAAAAAAAATTAGACCCTATATTAGCTACGTGAATCTAGTTATGGTTTTGTGCATGGTTTTGGGCGCGATGGTTTTTGGTCCATGATATTTTGTAAATCCGTTCAAGGGAACTAAGGTTATGTTCTAATCCATGTTTAATGGATTGGGGTTTATGGATGCTTCAGCATGTATATATATGTATTGTAACATTGAAAGGAAAATAATGAAAAATCATTCTGGTAGTCCCAGTTTTGGGATCTAGAGGAAAATCTTTGTGTATATTTGTTTTATGTGTTATGCTCTCACCTTTGTTTATTTTCTTCTTTTAGAATGCATATGCAGGTAATTTCTGTAGAGGGTTAAAACCTACACTCCTTAAGTTCCAGTTCTTGCCCTTTTATAACGAAGATTGTTTGATCTACATCCCAAATGCTGATCAGATAAGGTAATAATTCCACCTGAGCTCTCAACCCTGTGGTCCTAAAGAATTTTAGTAGTCCATTATCCCTCAGAGCATTTATGCATCTAGGATCTTGGGCTACTTGGTGATCTTCGGCCTCATGACCTCTTTCTTTCCATTCTAAGACCATATTCTCCTGCAAAACAACATTTGGCACTTATTAATGCATTTTTCATGGATCAAAAACATCAATTTTTTCTTAAAAGAGAGTTGTATATCTCAAAAAATCACCCTCAACACCATCGTACATGTTTTTACAAGCAGTGTGATGAGATCATGCGAGCCTTTAGGCTCAAGCATGACCATCACGGGTCCGATGACCATACCCATGATGGTCGTTGACACCCTAAAATTTTGAAATCCTCCTTTATAGCATAAAATTTACCATTTAAAATGCATGAAAAAATAATGAAATGCAAGAGCAGGGATGAGGATCTTACTTGTCGTAGAGGGATCATGAAATGACACGCTAGATCTCCCACAGCAGCCACTGGAAAATCAAGAGAATTAGGGCACAAAAAGAATTTTCAGAGCTTAGTTTGGTAAAATGGTAAAAAATGAAATTACATTTACCTATTTATAAGTTTTGAAAGTCATTTTGTCAAATATTTTCATAATATTTTAATATTTTCTCTCGATATTGGTGATGGTTGTGTTTCTTGTGCAGTTACAGGTGCCTTCAATATGAACAATGATCATTATTGACCGATTCTAGGAGTTTTATTTTATCTCTTTTTTGGACTTGTTAAATAAACGAAAAAGGAACCCCCCTAGAGTCATCTTTTAGCTCTTTTCTAACTCTCGAAAATTGAAAATATTGTTCAGTACTTATCGATTTGAACTCCTTAAAGTAAATGAATCAACGTCACCTCAGTATATGTTTACCCCTTTCTAGAGCTGAGATTGACTATTTACAAAAAGCTACACCTTGGTAGACATGGTCAAGAGGTTCCCTCAAATATTATTTTATACCTTTCTGGATTCGAGGGACAAATTACAAAAAGGGACATGATGGAGTTTTCTTTTCTATTTCTTTTTCAAACTCTCTAAATATGAAAAAGATACCGAGTTATTCTTACGTCAAGCTCATTAAAGCTTTGCGACGAAAGACTCATCACCATGATAAGATTGAGCTTCTCCTTCCTAGGGCTCGTAAAACTTACTAGGATGGATTCATTTGAAAGAATGAACTTAAATAACAAGCATATGATACCCTCTTCAAGCTTCTAATAAAAATAATTGGGGTACTCTCTAGAAATAGCAGGGAAAATGAAGATGAGACATCCTTTGTATACGCAGCATGTCACTCTTGAACATGACACTCTTTTGCTCTCATGTCGAGTTTGGGATATCCTCATTCAGCCACTTATCCTCCGGAGTTTGGGTGATCCATTTTGCCTCTCATTTGACTATTCCACACTCTCATCATGACCTTTAGTCCCATGTTGAGTTAGATGCTCCCACACTCCAGAGTCATGTTGCCAATATGCTCAAGAGAAGTCCAATCTGTAGTTATTTACCTATACATTGTTTTGAGTCATTGCTATAGTCCTGAATATTATTCCACTTTATTCCTTGTTTTGTGTCGATGATGGGGGATTCATCATTGCCTCCTTCGATGGGTTGCTTCCTATCAACTTCGGCTCATTATCTAGGAAGATGACTTAGGAACTCCCTTTCAATACCTTAGAGCTGGCATGCCCTAATGGCTAGTTCTTTGCATCCGATGACAGGTCTTCATTATTGGATTTCGATCGAGTGATTCCATGAGTGTTTGACCTCAGATTCATTATCACATTCATGGATTGTACTATTGTAACTTGAGAGCCATTGTCATTAGTGGTGGTTTCTCTCACACCTGTTAATGGTCCACATCATTGGCCAATAATCAGGTGGTTTTCTAGCATGTTCATCTTCAACACTTTTATTTGCATGTTAGAATTCGTACATTGATCGAGTCGGGAGGGATAGAAAGACCCTAAGTCTTGTCCATTATGACTCAGGTTTCATGGACTTATATGTCATTCATGATTGTAAACATGTTTCTACTATATTGATGGTTGTGACCAACAGTGAGACTTAATATTTATAATGATCCTTGATATCTGGATGGTTGAGCCCATACCATGGATCTTTTCATATAGTATTCATCATTTGGATGGACGTTTCCATTTCATGGATTCATTTCTTGATCTCATATATGTATATGTATATGCATACTTGATTTTCAAGTCTCCTGACATTGCATGTCGTTGTCCTTGCCAAATGCTCGTAAAGCATCTCATTCATCATTCCACGTTGTACCTTCATGCTTTAGGGGGCATCTGTTACATAGTATTTTGTCATGCCTCCTCCACTTCCCTGTGACATACCCTAATGTGCCTAAAACATGATCATTATACAATATACTCATCCATATATACAGCTCATATCCCTCCTTTATCTTTTCTTGGAAAATATTTAGAGCTTTCCCTGAAGAAATGGCTCTTGAAACTCTAAAATGAGGGGCATCGCCCTTATGAAGCTCAAAGCAATGATGATCACCTATTGCACCATGTTAACCCAGAAATGGCATCGCTCTATTCCCTTTCATACCCACGATGGTCTTGAAAAGAAATTTCTCCCAAAGAGAATGAGAAGATTCGTCATCTAGAAGCTGCCAGGGCGGCAAGCTGGAGGTGGTTTCACAAAAATGAGGTCAAATCCTCTTAATTTGACCTCTTGGTCTCATCCCTATGAGCTACCTCCTTGATATGTGGACCTAATCCTATCTTTGGAGGAGTCCTAACTCCCTCTCCCAGCCTATAAATTCCTCCTCTCCCATTCCCAGATGGTTGATCTATGTCCATTTGCACCCCTATGCTGAGCTTGTGCTTAGAAGCTATTCATGAGACTTGGAGATGGAGTATTTGGAAATTTTCTTGGCTTGGACTTGGATTACCACTCAAGGAGAGCCTTTCAACATCAAGGCTATGGTTGTAAGCTTCCCTTTATTTTTTAAATAATAATACAACTACTGGTTCATCTCCCCAAATTATATATGTTCATGTATGTATTGTCTTGGCATTCCTTGATTAGCTAGGTAGGTTATTATTGCATTTTCTATTGGTTTTGGCATGCTTTGTTGTTACTTGATCACTTGTGTAGTTACATAAGCGTTGAAAGAAGCAGGAACAAGTCTGTGACACAAGCGGTTCGAGGATCTCAACAAAGGAAATCGGAATAGCATCAGAGAGAGGTAGGTCATCTCTCTCGTTTTACTTTCCAATTATAATCTAGGAAGATGTTGAGTTGATTGTCACTTCAGTTACTAGACCTACTCATTGGGCTAGTGGGATCGTCTCTTTCGACGAATAGGATTAACCTTGTCAGCAACTATGCAATCTTAATTTATTTTTATTTTTAATTTACATTTTACCACAACTTGAGGACTAATGTAACTTGAGCTAGCCCTTGGATCAATTAAGACATAAACAAAATGCTTTAAAACATTACCTTCAACCTCGATCATAGTGGATTTATGCTTGCTTGCCTATCCTTTGGTGTTGCACTTATCCTTGGAATGTTTCTAGTAATATCAGTCACTTTTTTGCCTCATGAATAACTTGAATATTTTGAATGGATCTGGGGTTATGCAAACAATCCCTCAATAAATGAGGTTCCCCACACCCATAGAACTTCATTCGTTCTCTCTTTGACCCAACCTATATTTTTATTGTTCAAACCCATGTGTTTGGACCCAGTTTGATATTGTGGTCATTGGTTAGAAGTACCTTTGTTGAATTTCTTCTGTTGGTGATCCCTTCCAAAAATTTTAAGATATGCAGGTTTTTGTCTTTTGGTTCCCCCTGCAGATTTTCTTTTTGTCCTTACTTTGCCAAGGTTTTGAACATTCTTGCCTATTTTTAATTGTTGATAACATAGCCTTTCCTTCCTTACTACTTCATTCATTATTTTAAGATTTTTAAATTCAATCCTTTCTTAATAGGGGACTAGTAAGCAATTTAAAATTATATGTACTTTGGATTTCTCTTCCCTAATATAGGAGCCATACCTCAAAAAAATTTTGAATTTAGCCACAAACTCATCCATATTTAACTTCCTTGATATTAATTCATGAAACTCCTTGGCTCGATTGTCATAGTATCATTCATTCAAGTATTTGGACTTGAATTATTTCTAGAACTCCTCCCAAGAAATTGTCTTTTCTTCTAATGTATGCACACCTTTAACCCCCTCCCACTAAAGAGAAGCTTTACCTTGAAGTTTATAAATGGCCAAGAAAGATAATTTGGAAGTGTCGTGTGGATGAAGTGCTTGCACTGGTCATTTCATTAGCATCGCAGTGTGTGAACGGGGTCCAATATAACTGGGCCCATTATCTATGTAGAGAAACTTTGGAAAACTATCGCGATGCACAAGAGGAGAGAAAGCCATTCCATTATTCTTGTCTCTTATTTCTAATCATTTTGGTGGCATGGAGGCTTCTAGATGACAGTCATTTCCCTCCATAGAATGAGACCCTCCCAAAGACAGCAAAGTTCACTTCATTGTGGCAGACAAAAGGCACAAAACAGATTACAAAATCAAAGTTTTTTTGGGTATTCATGGAGATGGACATCCGAATGGCTATAAACTAGAGGCCAAGGTTATCTCCCACCTTGTTCAAGTAACTAAGGACCTTCATAGAATTTAAGGAAGACTTTCACAATATCTAGATCTTCTCGAGGAGAGACCCTCAAAAGGTATGGCACAAGCTACCTTACTTAGTGGTTGAAACAGATGTATAGGAGGTTATGGGTGGATGGCTAGCAAAGTGGAACAAGCCTACCTATATGGATGTCAAGACAAGCAAAGTAGGATAAAGCTCCTCCGCACAGACCTCTGTTGTGTAAAATGGGAAATAAAGAGACCAGGAATTCGCGTGTGAGAAGGCCGCCCAGCAAAAGAAAGAAGCTATTAAAAAGATTGTTGAGTCAGCACGAGTTGAAAAGGAGTGTGTAAACAAGGAACGTACAGAAAAGGAGCAAGACACAATGGAAGTCGAGGCATTGGCTTCCCTACATACCATAGAGCAGGAGCTATTTTCACAGGGTGGTGATGGGGATGAGAAGGTGTCCACCCCCTTTAAATTGTAGAAGCACACCAAAGAGACAGCGATAGGTCTGTGAAAGAAGAAAAAATCAGATAAACAATCATCGGTGGACCCTCTTGTACTGACAGAGGGTGATTTAGATCAGATCAGTGACAAGGTTAGAGATACCACATCAGAGCTATGGTCACACTTTGAGCAACAGTATATGCAGACACTAGGGAGTGTCCAAAAGGATCTGCATGAGGTGTAGATCTAGGCTGGTATGATCCAGGCAAGCGTTGGGAAAGTGAGCACACTATAAGCAAGCCTGATTCAAGTGAGTGTGAGTGTCCCAGAAGTGGAACGAACAATGGACCTAAGGATCATTCCTTACCAGAAGGATCCTTGTGAGTAGATAAGCAGGAAGACCACACCACATTAGGAAAGATCAAGGATATTGGAATCAATGTGGTCGTGTTGCCACTCTAGGCCCTCCACACATTACATTAGGGGGTGTCAGATGAGTTCTTGATTAGGGAGCAGTGCGCCCTTGTGGTCCTCAGTGAATTTAAAGTAAAAAATGAACAAATGTACGAGGAGAATACATAGGCACTAAAGGAGAAAGAGGAAATGAAATTGTGAAGCACAAATCTACAGTCAGCAATTGAACAAGCCTGCAAAACAGTTCTAGAATTGTATATCCCAGACAACGCATAGGTTGAGACGAAAGTTAGTAAATTAGTTATTGTGGTGAGAAACGATAAATATGAGGTTGGGTGAGTCACTTTTGAGTTCCAAATGAAGATATCTGAACTCCAGCTCAAGCCTCAACCAACCATAGTGCCAGAATTTCAGGAACAAATAGGTGCAACTATAAAATAATCAATGGGTCAACTAGATGTCACAGTTCATGGTTGCGACCAGTTATTCAATCAGGGAATGGTACTATTGGATACATTGCAGGAGGACCCTAAGCTGCAATAGTTGAGCACAGAGATAAGGGAAGTGTAGCAAAAATATGATGAAATTAGTATCATTGTGCAAACATTAGCGCCAGTCTAGTGCTTCGCATGCTTGTAGGAAGGCAAGGAAATTCAGATGCAGATCCAGGAGTTACAGAAAAAGAAGTCCCTGCTAAGGAACCATCTTTAGCCTTGGATAAAGGAAGTCATCCAAATTTCACAGAATATTCATGAGAAGTTGAAAGCCATGCAACAGACCCAGTGGACTACACAACTTGCAGTGGAGAGGCTAACCACAGAGAAATTCGTCCAGGAGGTACAGCAAGCAGCAAAACAGAGTACCACAGAGCTTCAAGCATTAACCAAGGTAGTAAGCGAACTCCACTAGAAAGTAGAACAACCAGCTGAGTGACTCGAGGGTGAGTCATGATCTTTGTGTTGGGGGCCTGTTGGGATGGGCTCCCCAGGGGTAGAATTGAATTAAGTTAGTCAATTTTTGTAACGAATTTTGTAAAGAATGTAAAGTCTCCACAAAATATGCGTGCAGAGTGTGGATTTAGTCAAGAGTCACAGGAGCCTTAGCCTCTTGTTTAGGTAAGTGATAGGTAGTTTTGAAGACTCACCCATGAGTCGAGGGCCATGGTATTGTAATAGAAAGACTATAAATAGATGAGTCTTATGGAATGATAATGATAGAAGTATGAATGATGTTGTAAGGGTTTAATAGAGAGGAAGGATTGTTCCTGTCAATAAAAGAAAAAGGCTCCACAACTGAGTGTGTGGAGGCCTAGAAGAGTCCACAGCTGAGTGCATGGACCCCTAAAACTGAGTGTGCAAGGTAGTTGAAGTCTGTACTAGAAATATTCTGATTGATAAATATTGATTTTGGGTTGGAAATACTTACATCTATCTATTTAATTATTATGTCACTTTCGTTGTTGTTTCTATAATTCAATGTGTTTTCTCCATGCGAATCAGATTAATTAAACATGTTTATGCTTAACAATATGATTGAATGATATTTGCAAAGATCTAAATATATTTTGGGTTAGTTTCAGATAAGGAAGATAGGTCTACACGATGGAAAATCTAGTTTTCAGAAACCCTAGAAGACTTATTCAGTTGCACGAAAGTAGCAGACATATCCTGTTAGGGCCTAATTAATGCAATTGGCTGGTCCCGTAAAATATTGAAGTTATTTAGGGCCAAATTAGGATTTTTAACTCTATCAGAAGGTTAGATCTATGCGGGAGCAGATCCAAGGCACTGAAATACATCACACTAGTCTCTGGATGCATAAACTTGGTTCTTGCATCCCCCAATATTGCTTCAGGTTAGACTGTGGCCTGCACTACATAGGTTGTTGCTGAAAGGGCTAGTATTGTAGGGTTTTATTGGTTGGTGCAACTAACTTCGAACCGGGGTCAAGACCCCTTAAGAAAATAGTTTTCAATGTTTGGAACCTATTTGTTCTTTTTATATTAATTCTTTTATTATGGAAAAATACTTTATTTGGAAAGGGTTGCGCCCTAGTGACTTACTTTATCTATTTGTTTATGTTTACAAAGAAATACTAATATCAAGTTTTTTGGTAAAGAGTGTACTTCTTTCAACCTCCTCGATGTGAAAACATTAACCTTTATTATATCAATTAGGCTAAGTTTTTTTTTTTCAATCTGTAAAATTTGAAATTATTATCATGAGATCCAGCTTATCCTAAATGTGTATTTATGTGTTTTCAGTTATTTTTGATACTCTAAAAGCTTGAGATATCTTTTGTCTTATAAGCTAGAAATGATTCTAGGCTTGTATACTCTTTATATTTAGTTTAAAATTCTTCAAAACTAGATTGAGCAACTCGATATTGTGCAGCTGAGATATAATTTCCCCTAAGATTCACACAACTTATTATAAGTTTATTATATAAGCTTTGATTGTTTATTAGTAATACTACCATAGCTCGAGCTTTAGTTCCAAAATGTCCTCTATTAGACCAAGTTTATATAGTATTACTCGAGTCAGTTCCCTTAAGTCTTTATATCGACCTGATGGTTATCATTTGATCTTTCCACTGCATCTCGTATCATAGGGTTTACACAGTAAAACTTCTAAGTTAATTCCTGTAACATAAAAAGGGTACAGACTAGAGCTAGTCTTCCCTACCCTCTCTTCCTACGGTTGCACCTAGCTTTGGGGTCTCTGATCTACTTCCAACCTTTGCGCTTTGAGTGAGACTGTGGCCTACACTACATAGGTTGTTGCTGAAAGGGTTAGTAGTGTAGGGTTTTATTGGTTGGTGCAACTTACTTCAAACCTGGGTTAGTACCCCTTAAGAAAATAGTTTTCAATGTTTGGAACCTATTTATTCTTTTTATATTAATGCTCTTATTATGGAAAAATACTTTATTTGGAAAGGGTTGCACCCTAGTGACTTACTTTGACTATTTGTTTATGTTTTCGAATAAATACTAATATCAAATGTTTTTTGGTAAAGAGTGTACTTCTTTCGACCTACTCAATGTGAAAAAATTAACCTTTATTATATCAATTAGGCTAAGCTTTTTCTCAATCAATAACTTTTGAAATTATTATAATGAGATCCATCTTATCCTAAATGTGTATTTATGTGTTTACGGTTACTTGTGACAGTCTAAAATCTTGAGATATCTTTTGTCTTATAAGCTAGAAATGATTTTAGGGTTGTACACTCTTTATATTTAGTTTAAAATGCTTCACAACTAGATTGAGCCACTCGATATTGTGCAACTGAGATATAGTTTCCCCCTAAGATTTATACAACTTACTATAATTTTATTATATAAGCTTCGATGGTTTATTAGTAACACTACCACAACTCAAGCTTTGGTTCCAAAATATCCTTTGTTAGACCAAGTGTATATAGTATTACTCGAGTCAGTTCCCTTAAGTCTTTATATCGACCTGATGGTTATCAGTTGAACTTTCCACTACGTCTTGTATCATAGAGTTTAAACAGTAAAACTTCTAAGTTAACTCATATAACATAAAAAGGGTACAGACTAGAGCCAGTCTTCCCTACCCTCTCATCCTATGGTTGCACCTAGCTTTGGTGTCTCTAATCTACTTCCAACCTTTGCACTTCCGGTGAGAATACGGCCTATGCTACATAGGTTATTTCCGAAAGGGCCAATAGTGTAGGGTTTTATTGGTTGGCGAAACTAACTTCAAACCTGGGTCACGAACCCTTAAGAAAATAGTTTTCAATGTTTGTAACCTATTTATTCTTTTTATATTAATGCTCTTATTATGGAAAAATACTTTCTTTGGAAAGGGTTGTGCCCTAGTGACTTACTTTATCTATTTTTTTATGTTTTCGAAGAAATATTAATATCAAATGTTTTTTGGTAAAGAGTTTTCGACCTCCTTGATGTCAAAAATTTAACCTTTATTATATCAATTAAGCTAAGTTTTTTTTCAATCTGTAACTTTTGAAATTATTATCATGAGATCTGGCTTATCTTAAATGTGTATTTGTGTGTTTTTGGTTACTTGTGACAATCTAAAAGCTTGAGATATATTTCATCTTAAAAGATAGAAATGATTATAGGCTTGTATACTCTTTATATTTAGTTTTAAATGCTTCACAACTAGATTGAGCTACTCGATATTGTGCAGCTGAGATATAATTCCCCCCTAAGATTTATACAACTTACTATAATTTTATTATATAAGCTTCGATGGTTTATTAGTAATACTACCACAGCTCGAGCTTTGGTTCCAAAATCTCCTCCGTTAGACCAAGTGTATATAGTATTACTCAAGTCAGTTCCCTTAAGTCTTTATATCAACCTAATGGTTATCAGCTGATCTTTCCACTACGTCTTGTATCATAGAGTTTACATAGTAAAACTTCTAAGCTAATTCCCGTAACATAAAATAGGGTACAGACTAGAGCCAGTCTTCCCTACCCTCTCATCCTATAGTTGCACATAGCTCTGCTGTCTCTGATCTACTTCCAACCTTTATGCTTCAAGTGAGATTGTGGCCTCCGCTACGTAGGTTGTTGTCGAAAGGGCAAGTAGTGTAGGGTTTTATTGGTTGGCACAACTAACTTCAAACATGGGTCAGGACCCTTAAGCAAACAATTTTCAATGTTTGGAACCTATTTATTCTTTTTATATTAATGCTCTTATTATGGAAAAGTACTTTATTTGTAAAGGGTTGCACCCTAGTGACTTACTTTATCTATTTGTTTATGTTTTTGAAGAAATACTAATATGAAATGTTTTTTGGTAAAGAGCGTACTTCTTTTGACCTCCTCAATGTGAAAAATTTAACCTTTATTATATCAATTAGGCTAAAAAAAATTTCAATCTATAACTTTTGAAATTATTATCATGAGATCGATCTTATCTTAAATGTGTATTTATGTGTTTTCATTTACTTATGACAGTCTAAAATCTTGAGATATCTTTCGTCTTATAAGCTAGAAATTATTCTAGGCTTGTATCCTCTTTATATTTAGTTTAAAATGCTTCACAACTAGATTGAGCTACTCGATATTATGCAGTTGACATATAATTTCCCCCCAATATTTACACAACTTACTATAAGTTTATTATATAAGCTTCAATGGTTTATTAGTATTATTGCCACAGCTTGAGCTTTGGTTCCAAAATCTCCTTTGTTAGACCAAGTGTATATAGTATTACTCGAGTCAATTCCCTTAAGTCTTTATATCGACCTGATGGTTATTAGTTGATCTTCCCACTACGTCTCGTATCTTATATTTTACACAATAAAACTTCTAAGTTAATTCTTGTAACATAAAAATGATACAGACTAGAGCTAGTCTTCCCTACCCTCTCATCCTACGGTTGCACTTAGCTCTGGCTCTGGTGTCTCTGATCTACTTCCAACCTTTATGCTTCCCAATAATATTAATTTAAATTTTTATGTAAAGTCTTTCCCTACAACCAAAAAATAAAATTGTTCTACATAATTTTTTTTTTAAGTATGCATGATTATAGTTATATAAATTACCATAACCTATACAGGAAACTTAATCAAATAAACAACAAAAACCCATACATGAACCTTAATTACAGAATTAATGGAAACGCATAAGTAGACTAATCACTTAGACCTAATATACACGCATATTCATATGTTGCATGCATACCTTTCATATGTTATTGTATGGGCATAAACATGCATTTAATTCATTTCTTTTGTCATGGGCCTAATATCATAAGACATATTCCCATCATTTTTTATTTTTTTTCATATATACAATTATTCTAGTTCTCCACTCATGGTTTAAGTAATTAAATTTCTTCAATTGTGGTTACACATCCTTGTGGATAGACATCTTATAAAGAACATGATATTTGGTTTATGGTGTCTACACTACAAGGTTGGACTTATCGTGGTAACGAATATCATTCTCTATTACCTCTAATCTTTATTACCATATCAAATTAACCTTTATAAATTCCCATATGTTGTTAACATTATTGCACATTGTGGTTAACCTCCAGAGTCATTATAAATGACTCATACATAGCATATGTTTTTATTGTCCACTTTCTCTATGCCTCACACATAGAATGAATTTACTCCGGAAATGCAACTCTAATACATCTCGTCAATTAGTATCCCTTTCGTTGGAAAATATGGTTATGGCGATATATAACTATTGAAGTGTTATACCCATGGTGCTTTAAATGAGACTTTGTATGAGTGATAATATTTTGATATTATTTTAAGGAGGCTTCTTGATTTATGGTTAAGTCGTATAGGAAAAATGTTGATTATTGCCTAATTCACTTGCATATTAAATTTAGCAACTTTGGGTTCGATGATAATGTACTTTTGGGAATGGTGTAGTTTTTAGTGCGATTTTTTTTTTGGAGGTTTTTCCGGTTATGGCGATATATAACTATTGAAGTGTTATACCCATGGTGCTTTAAATGAGACTTTGTATGAGTGATAATATTTTGATATTATTTTAAGGAGGCTTCTTGATTTATGGTTAAGTCGTATAGGAAAAATGTTGATTATTGCCTAATTCACTTGCATATTAAATTTAGCAACTTTGGGTTCGATGATAATGTACTTTTGGGAATGGTGTAGTTTTTAGTGCGATTTTTTTGGAGGTTTTTCTGGTGGTTTTTTCCTGTCAAATTTCTCTAAAATCCGGCAGCAATTTATTGAAATCACAAGTTTGATAGGTAATTTCTACACAATCAAAGCGTCCTAGAGGTTTTTCAGGGTGCTAAATCCAAATATGCAGTTAAAAAACCATTTTAGATAATACAAATCAAGATTTAACCTCAATTTTTTCAGCCAGATTCCGTCACCAGAATTTCCAAAAAATCACACTAAAAACAACTCCCATAATTAATACTCGAGTCTACATTTGCCACGTCCCCTTCTATCATGTGATTACCATGTGATCCCCTTAGACCAATTCAATGAATGGTAGCGATGAGGTTTGAGAAATCAAGGGTGGGGATTCAACAGCCCTAACCCTAACCTCCTTCCTGTGATAGTTTCCCTTACATTTTGTTTTTTCTTCCACTTCTTGGTCGTTGCAGCACTAATCTTCCATGAAGTTCACCGTCGTTGGGCTCCTAGAACATTTCACAGAGGTAACGTGGAATGGCACTCTCCATTAACGCTTTTAGTTGTCTTCCATAAAACTTGCAGGTAAGATTTAAATGGATTCGCTAGCATTCTTATGGAAGTTACTATTTTCAGTGTTTTTTATTTTTTGTTACTTTATTTTTTCTTGGCAAAGCACTCTTCTACATGTGGTTTCCATGGTATTCCTCATATTGGTAGGTTTTATTTATGTCACTCATACCTGGGTCTCTCCCTTCTGGTCCTTCTACCATTCCTCCCTCGAGTAAATAGCTCACAATTATTTTCATCCTTCAACACATTTGTTTTCCACTACAAATTCTACTAACGATGTGTTCGGCCTTTTGTTTTTTTTTCCTTTTTGTGAGCAGCAAAGGCATATACAGTCAACTCGGTGGTTCAAGGTTTGAATACCAGTATTGGGTAACACACAGGTATGTCCAAAGCTTATCGTAGTTGTATTTCTCTCTCTGGAATTGACATATGGTATTTTTTTTTATGTATTTGCAAAGGGTCTTCATACCCTTGCGCACGCTTGTCTTCCAAACTTTATCTTTTCCTTAATAGATGTCTCCAAATGATTCTAAAGTTTCCTCCCTTGCTGGTACAGAGAATGCTATGCACAAGAGTTGGAACCTATCAGGTACGAAAAATCGTAAGGTTAATATTAGTTTTATCGATAGTTTTTATTTTCTTTGCTATTATACTATAAGACCAGCCCTTTGAAAAATTGGTACTCACGAATTTTATTGTATCCATGGTCTACAGGTATAAGGATGCCATGATCAGTATTTTCCTTCATGAAATCAGAAATTAAGGTCATCGTTATAATTTCGGCGTGCTATTCCTTTCAGGTCGGTCATCGTCATGTACCTGAGGCTTTCTCTAGGCATTGACACAATTAGGGTTTTCTTACTTTCTTCTTCTTGTCAAATGATTCATCTTACAGTTCTTTGATTCATCTTACAGTTCTTTTGAGACTTCTCCAGCGATAAATCACTATTCTGCTTGTGTTTTTCTTTTCATTAGTATAGTTGACGGCCTACAGGACGAGTATCTTGAATTATTCAACACACTAGATAATATTTTTACCCTTGCTCTTAATACCAAGAGTCTACGACGTTGTAAATTTTAGCCTATGAACAGATATTATGGCCACCCGCAAGGTTGTTGGTTAAACTTAACATTGTTTCTTTTATTTTCTTAACAATATGTTTCTATTTCGTCCCGTTGTGGATTTATCTTAAAATGGTTGTGACCCCCTTCCAGGTATGACTTGTTTTTTTATTTTTCTTATGGTATGGAATGGTTTAAAATCCAGGTTGCATGAAAAGTATTGGTGTGTAATTAAGTTGAACCAAGTAGCATGGTCCTCTATAGTTCATGTTTCCGATGAATTTAAAAAATAATGATTTTCCATTATCTAATTTCCACTCGATTTATGGATTTTGATAGGTTGATAATATGTCTTGTCGGTAAATAGTTTTTTCATTACTTTCTTTTATGTGGATAATTTGTATGTGGATAATATGTCTTTGTTCGTAAATAATTGTTCCATTACTTTCATATTTTTGGTATTACTAGATAATCGAATTATAATAATGCGCTGACTTTAGCTTGTTTTTATTGTAACTGCAAAATTTTTATATGAAGTATATTTCGAGCTAATTGTATACCATTTTAGCGTAACTTTGTGTTGTTGTTTTTTATTTCTCTTTTGGCTATTTCACACTGTATTATTTTTCTTATGGTATGGAATGGTTTAAAATCCAGGTTGCATGAAAAGTATTGGTGTGTAATTAAGTTGAACCAAGTAGCATGGTCCTCTATAGTTCATGTTTCCGATGAATTTAAAAAATAATGATTTTCCATTATCTAATTTCCACTCGATTTATGGATTTTGATAGGTTGATAATATGTCTTGTCGGTAAATAGTTTTTTCATTATTTTCTTTTATGTGGATAATATGTCTTTGTTTGTAAATAATTGTTCTATTACTTTCATATTTTTGGTATCACTAGATAATCGAATTATAATAATGCACTGACTTTAGCTTGTTTTTATTGTAACTTCAAAATTTTTATATGAAGTATATTTCGAGCTAATTGTATACCATTTTAGCGTAACTTTGTGTTGTTGTTTTTTATTTCTCTTTTGGCTATTTCAGACTGTATTTTTTTTGTGTTAGCTTGAAATTTTTTGTGTTAGCTTGAAATTATTTTTTTTACAGTATTCTTGACATTATGGAAACCTTAATTTAACTATGCCATAAATCTTGACGCACTTAAAAGGAATGATTAATGATTCTTGTAAATGCCTACCTATAGCTCCATTAGGAACCTCCCTTCTTGTACCACCAAACCCATATTCATCTGCCTACCTCGAATTTATTTATTTTTTTATGTACATATGTTTTTCTTTTTTTAATCAAAAGATACTAAGTTATCCTAACTTGTAATAAAAATACCTCTGAATTAAAATCTGCATCTCACCCTCCTAATGAAGAAACATTTTCTCACCCAATCATGGGCAAATTCTTCCCTTTTTAATTCATTCAGATAGCAGAAGTCTCGACCTCCTGAGAATGTGTTTATACTTTACACTCCTAACATACATATCCTCAACATCACCTCTACCATGGAATTCATAATGGAAAAATTTCTTATAAATTGAAGTATCATGACCTTATTCAATTATATTTTTTCAAAACTAGAAATTCAAGATATATAAGACCATGCAATTTCTTCAAGAAGAGGTTAAAATCTCTTCATAATGATTACCAACTTATTTCTGCATGTGAAAATTCCTCTAAAATTAACATGTTTAGATAATTGATCTAGGAAATGTATTGTAACCACTTTATTTTCGATGTAGTTTCTTTATTTTTCTGTTAAGCATACTTGCATCAAAATTTGAGAGGTAACTAATATGTACAGCTTACAATTTACTTAAGAAAAATATCAAACCTATTCATTATAGCATACATGCATTTTCTCTACTATTGTAAGTGATAAAACATATGTAAATAAATTATTTACATGCACACCCAGTCAATTGATATATTTAGTACTTAAATGAAATAAAAAACTCTAATTGTATGCAGACTTGGAACCGCACTTGGGAAAGCACTATCCTCTCGACCATGAACTGATCCACCAGCTCCCTCCAAGCTAAGACATAATTTTCAATGAGAATCAACCCCCTTTGATTCCAAGATAATATGTTTTATAATCTTTCTTCCTAGTAGATTTCCTTAGCAATGCCATGTAGTTTCTTTATAATTAGAACTTAAATGAAATAAAAAACTCTAATTGTATGCAGACTTGGAACTACACCTAGGAAAGCACTATCCTCCCGATCATGCACTGATCCACCAGTTCCCTCCAAGCTAAGATATAATTTTCAATGAGAATCAACCCCCTTTTTTTCCAAGATAATATGTTTTATAATCTTTCTTCCTAGCAGATTTCCTTAGCAATGCCATGTAGTTTCTTTATTTTTTTGTTAAGCATACTTGCATCGATATTTGAGAGGTAACTAATATGTATAGCTTACAATTTACTTAAGAAAAATATCAAACCCATTCATTATAGCATACATGCATTTTCTCTACTGTTGTAAGTGATAAAACATATGTATATAAATCCTTTACATGCACACCCAGTCAATCGATATATTTAGAATTGTAAATGAAATAAATAAAAAAACTCTAATTGCATGCAGACTTGGAACTGCACTTAAGAAACCACTATCCTCCCAATCATGAACTGATCCACTAGTTCCCTCCAAGCTAAGATATAATTTTCAATGAGAATCAACCCCCTTTGATTCCAAGATAATATGTTTTGTAATATTTCTTCCTAGTAGATTTCCTTAGCAATGTCCTGTCTTTTTAGGTCTGGAAACCCACTACCTAGGCTTTCTTTCTTTTCTTTTCTCAAAAAAGGTGTTTTTTTCCTTTTTATTTAAACCTCTCCTTTCTCTCCCACGACGCTTTATTCTAGCCATACTCAACATCTTTCTCCAACTAAGTGATTTAACGGATATTTCTCTCCCATCTCATTAAATATTATCTATTACCTCCTAGGGCTTTTAGGAATCCTTTCTTCTCCAACTAAGTGATTTAATGGATATTTCTCTCCCATCTCATTAAATATTGTCTATTACCTTCTAGGGCATTTAGGAATCTTTTCTAGGGAAGATTTATTTGATCTCATCCATATAGGATGGTTTTATAATTTGGAAAAAATCTCTTTACTTGTTTCACAATTAGTTTCCAAACTTTATATTTATTAATAAAAGATCTATTGATTACATCACAGTAATTCATTGTTCACATTTATTTAAACCAAACATGGCTTTCCCACCATCAAGTACAAAAATAGATGAGTTTAAATATACCAAGACATTAACATCAAGAATAGAGGGGTATTAGATATTTACATTCTCAAATATTTGACCTATACATTCAAAACTTAAATGGAATCATATCTTCTACCCACATAACCAGATGTTCTAACTATGTTCACTGCTAGAACTGTATTTGGGAAAACACAATATCCTCATGACCATGAATTGATCCACGAAAACACAATATCCTCATGACCATGAACTGATCCACCTGTCCCCCTCGGTGCTGAGATATGCTTTCCAGAGGAAATCAACAACCTCCTTGATTCCTTAGTGATGTCTTTGTATAAATCTCCTTCCCTAGCAAATTTTAATAGCATCTCACTTTTGGGTCTTCTAATACACTTTCCTAGGCTTTCATTTTCTTTGTTTTCTTCCAAAAACGGTTTTTTTCCTTTTTCTCTAAATTCGTCCTTTCTCTCCTAGAACAATTAATTTTACCGATACTTAGTATCTTTCTCCAACTCAGTGATATAATAGACTTTTGTTTCTTGTCATATTAATTCCTTTATGTTCCCTCCTAGGAATTTTAAGGAGCTATTTAAGGCAATGTTTATCTCAATATCATCCAATAATAATGGTTTCTAATATTGGCAAGAATCTCCTAACTCCAGTGTTTCTTTCCCAAGTAATTTCCAACTTTTAATTTATTAATAAAAAAGCCATTTGTTACATCACAATAAATTTATTGTTCATATCCATTTCAAATCCCACATGGATTTCCAACCATCAAATATAAAAATATTCCATGTCTAAAAATAACAAACGGTTATTACAAAATGACATCTTCCTTGATCATGCCTTCCTTGCAATTTGTCCAATCCTTGAGGGTTCCACCAAGCATTGACAGTGACCCCACTACCACCTCATCTTGGATATTTGACCCTAGGAGTTCCTCTTGGAGCTACTCTTGAAATCTCCAAGGTACCAAACCTCCAAGGTCATCCAACCACCTTGGGTGCTTCTCCATCAATGGCCCAAATCCTCCTTACTTTGTGCTTGGTCACTTTGGCTGGTCATAGGGTTGAAAAGGGTTAATCCATTTCCTCCCAACATCCTGTGCTTTGGGATTAAAGAAATCATATCCACACACTTAGTGGCCACTTGATAAATATACAAGGCCTTTTCCCAGACCTTCGATACATATTCAATGTAATATAAAGGTATATGCACGCTTTCTTATCCTATCCATCCTAATCTTAAATGAAACTCTGCCATAGCCATGGACCTCTATATACATTATTCTATGTTATCACTTCTAAGCTTAATGGGAAACATGGTAGCCCAATGCATATAGTTACTGATTTATTGATATATAAGGGTTGTATGCATGCCACTACTAAATTTCTAATATCAAAATAAACACAAAATTTTTTCAACAAGATATTTCACCTATGCATTTAACCATTTATCAAGGTTGTAGTACAATCCAACATTTATCACATAAATAATTATTTCATGAAAATAATTACACTAATCATTAGCATTAATCTCTCATGGGTGGAGTCCCACTTCCATATCACAAAGATACATATAGATTCCACATTTAGGGAATTTGAACGAAGCTTAGGTTCAGGTTTTAAACACAGAAATGAAAACATTCCTTGAAACCAGTCTTCTTCTTGTAGGAAAATAGCATCCCTCAACCGTTCTTCTTAACACAATAGTAGCACATTAAATAGGAACATGATGTTTTCATGCACAATGCATCTAATAATACCCATGCTTTACACAATAATCTCATAGCACATGCCCACTAATACTATATAGTTTCTGCACACTTGATTAACTTAGATGCATAGGTTCAACTACCTCCTATACCCAATCACTTTATTAAGTATTAAGCTCAAAGTAAATACAAAGATAGAGAACTAAGCCATTCTCCATTAATCACATAAATTTAATCACTAAACCATTCTCATGATCATGCAAGAGTTATTTTGCACAATAAAATGGAGGTAAATAGCACAATAAGAAAGGTTATGTGGTTTACATGCATAGAGACCTACATGACTACTTGTCTAGTAAGGAGGAGCCTGGAAACTAAGATTGGGACTTCAACTCTCCACCCAACCTTAAACACATTGCAACCAAGCCTTTCTTGTAGTAGTCACGCTTGAGCTAGATTCCAGATCTTGAGGATGAATTCTTAAGGGATTAAACCAATTATGTCAATTGAGAGGGGGACTCCAAAGGACCTTCCACTTCTTCCCACTAGTTGTTTCATGTGGTCAATTTTTCACAGGAAATATGGAGGCTCCTTGATTTCCCATAGAATCACGAAGCTTTCTTCTCCTTATTTCCCTTCCTTTGTTATGGCTTTTCCTTCCTCTACTACACAATCATTTCTTCTATCTTTATTGTCTAGTACCATTCTCCAAGGTTCTCTTCTTTGTTCCTTTAGTCCCCCACCCCCCCCCCCCAATCTTCTCTTTATGCGTGAGAATGCGATTAGAGTAAATTCTCCCTATGTTAAGAATGTTCCTCCCTCCATGAGTCTTTCCACTAACGTGTTGTAATTGTTTTGGTTGCCTAGGATGACACTCATGTCACCCGTGTCCTTCAACTTAGCCATAATGGTTTTGCCTTTACGTGGTCATGGGGATGTTGTTGTGCCATCTCCCCCTTCCACTTCCTATTTGTTGACTTCAAGTCGTCAATCTTGCCTATACAACCCATGCTACCTCTTAATTTTGTCTCTTAGGCCTTGTGAATTTATCCAAGGATGGCATGGTTATTTTTTCCTATTGTCTAGCTACATTAACTGATATGGTTAGTCCCATTTAAAGAATACCTACTAGCCATTCAAGTTTATCGCAAAACAAGTCAAGCTTCCTCCAAATCCCAAGCAATATCCTTCCTCAAACTCTGGAATCCTTGTCCCAATTCTCAAGCGTATTTGATTAAAATCAAAGTATTTTAAATATTTGCAATGAAGGGGAATTATCCTAGGGTTGTCACAAAAATAGTCGCATCTTTACCAATATTGTATTCTAAAAGAGCGGAAGAATCATCCAACTACTTACCTTCAAAAATTAAGTGTTACATGACAGAGGGAATACCCACTTGAAGCTCTAGAGAAAGCTTGAGGTCTCATACCAAGAAAACCCCAAGGAGCAATGAATTCCTAGAGAGAAGCTTGATAGTGGTCTAAAAATAAATTTGTGGAACCAAGGGATGGGGGCACAAGACCACAAAGATAAATGTAGTGTACTTTTAACACAATCTCCACAAAAACCTTTGATTCCCTTGAAAATGGATGAGGAAGGGAAAACATGGGAGAAAGTGAAAGAAATGGGGTTAGAGCCTTTTTCTTTAAACACCCCATTTACGAGCTTCCACTACAAATCATAAGAAGAGGCAGGTGATCCCTCCAAGTGGCTGAAATATTGTTTTTATTCCAATCATCGCCACACTACGGTGGAAGAATAAACCGGATCCTTCAAATCTAAGTGTCACATGTACAAGTTTCCATTGCAAATTCTAAAAAGAGGTAGATAGATCATCTAAGCCATTGGAATATTATTTTTCATTCCAATCACTACATTGAGGCTAAAGAATGGATTTAGAGAGGGCAACATAAAATTCTCAATGTCTCCTTTAAAAACCCTCCTTCAGGAAAGGGTTACATATCCAACAATTCTTTTGCTTGCACACATGTTAGGGTTTATGTTGAATATGTTTCTCCTTCAATGGTTTCCATTCTCTAGAACTTCTTATTCTTAGGAAAATTTTCACTCAATAAAATAAAAAAACTTATGCAACATTTATCCAATGATCCATTTGAAAATAAATAAATAATAAAATTATTTCATTAAATACATAAACTAGTAACTATTAACACACTCCTAATATTTATAATCACCCTTTTCTTCCACAAATAAAAACTTAATATTGTAAAAAATGCATCATTAATAATTTGTAGATTTTTTAAAAACATGCTAGTAAATTAGTAAATTTCTCATTAAATATTGAAAATAAAAACAATAAATAAATCAAAAAAATATCCTCACAAAATCATATTTTTATTATAATGTCAAATTCTAAATTGTAAATACAGATATAAATTTTAATTATAAGAAATTGAAGAACTTGTAAAAATAGTGTCATGCTTTTTCAAATAAAAGACAAAATGCTAACCAACCCAAAGGCTGGATCTTCTAGGATGGGATGTTTCGTCCAGAAATTGTAATGGATAACATAATGCTCCAAAAGGAATATTTTAGATAGGTTTAAATTCTTGATTTCGAGACTACAAATTTTGGATGCCTATTATTTCAAACAAATAAGCAATTTTCAAGTTTCTTTTCCCTCTGGGTAGGCTCACTCGAGAAAAAATAAAAACAAAAATTGAAAGTAAAATAGTAGCAAGTATATAAGAAATAATAGTTAAATGTTAAAATATATAACTATAGAAAATCACCCAACAACAACATTAGAGAAGGATAACAACATGTAACAAAAATTGCAAATATTTTTAGTTAGTTTAATACTAGATTTGGACCAATTTATCTAAAACTTAAAAATATATTATATATATATATATATATATATATATATATATATATAATTTTAAAATTTACCATTTCATAAATCCAAAACTACACTAGCTTTCATCTGAGATAACCATGTTCTCTTAAATTTCACATTCTACACTATCCCAATCTTTACTCCATGGTCATAATTAAAATTATATGGTGTCCATCACAATAAAGGCTTAATGTTACTCTAAAAATTTATATTAACAGGTCTAAGCATTTTTCATATGAATTATACTTCTTGATTTGATTGTCTCGATCGTCGGGTATGTTCCTGTATTAAATATGATTGTTGAAGGGTACACGTTCACCTTCTCATCGTTTATGCTTCGCACGCAATAGACCGTTCAATCTTCTTCTGGACTTCACCGACCTCTGCAACTCGCGGGCTTCCTTTTCCATCCCCACCTGGCACTCTTCCCTCTTCCCCAACCACACAAGGCCAAGTAATCCATATACAGGATTTACCATCCTGCCACATGCTTGGTATAGAAGAGCCCTGAATATTTCTACACCACCTACCAGAAAAATTAGGTTAGTGGAATATTATGTACTCTTTCTCTTCTATATTTTACAATTGATATGATGGAATTTTGTATGAAGCATATAGTATACAAATTAACTGGAACTAGAGGGTGGATTGATCATTGAATCTAAAAAACAGCGCAAGTTGGTCTGAATTAGGGTTTGGTATGTGCTTATGAAATCCAGAGATGCATATGGCAGAATGTATCACATATATGAAAATTTGAAATATGAAATCAAAAGTTGTATAACTGATCGTATTAAGATGGGTTTGTGAATTTCATTTGCAATCTAGAGATGCATATGAAAATATGCAAACGAATACAAAATTGCAACCTCAAACTCCATATTATACCAGGGTTTATTCAATAAATACAATTTAGAGCATTCTGAATTTACATATGGGCCTATAAACACCTATAAAATTTAGATAGGTTTAGATAAACTATTGTTAATATGACAAAATTTCCAGGCCTCAAATGCTCTGGGTCATTTCTAATGATATTCGTTAGCCTAGCATGCCCATATAACTTCCCTAAGAAAATGGTGGCATTTCCTTTGAGCTTATCATTGGAGGCAGGGCCTGAGAATGTAGGACTCACTACAACCCTTCCGTAGCACTCGGAAGCTATTGTAGCTCATCTTCATTGCATCATCTGATCTGACAGAGAGATAGAGTATGAATCAGAATAATATGTGCACACAAGCTCTGGCAAAATCCGATATATAAAAGCGGGGGAAACAGCAAACCATGAACATATGGGAAGAAACGACCGACATGAGTATTTCGATAGTCCAAGGCTAATAACCAAACGGATCAACATGATGGATTAGAATTTCAAAATAACCATACAAATTGTCAAATCAAAATGGTCAGTTGGAATATAAAATTAACCGTTTTCGTCATTTTTACTGCATGTACGTTGAAATGTTCGATAATGACATTTTTACAATCAAATTCGATCACTACATTCTTCCATGAACAGCAAAGCCGTAAGCGATGGTTATGTTACCATAGAAGTAAATGCAGGTAAACATTGTGATTAAGGCGTTCGTAGGACCGCGCCGCTGTGATTCGAAGCGCGCTATGACAAAAAAAACCAAGATAAATAAATCTTTGACTTTTAGTCCATCGATACCATAACAGATTTACGAGCATTGGGATTTGTGAAAAGGTTCAGTCACGTCAAGGCATTTTATAATTTAATTCAATAATGGAGTAGATCTTCCATTATCCATTTTAACTGGGATTGCATGCACACAAAAACCACATAGGATCAACATCTTTGAACAGGTTGCATATTGGACAGGAATTTGAAAAGGTGCATTTTAGTCGTTTCTTTTTTATTATGATTTTCTGTGGAAGCTGATAAAAAAATTCTTTAAATTTATCCATTTTGTTACCGAGGTTGATGAATTTTGTATGTAGTTTCATGAATGACTTTAGCTTGCCAAAATCTAGATCAATGGAAGCAGAGATGACCAATTAAACTATAGATTTTTGGTGTACAAAAATGAGCTATAAATGAGCTAAATTCCTTAGATTTGAGCAATTTTGGGAGCTTTCAAGATTTCTTTATGAAATTCAAATTCTTGCTTCTTCAATTACAATATTGCTAGATAGACCAATTAAAATAGGAAAGTCAATTTATCCTTTCCATTTTGTCTAAATTTGGTTTTGAATATGTTGTTTTTGTTTCTACATTTCATATAATTAGACTTGCAACTGGAGATAAATGGAAAATGCCCAAACTTGATTCATTTGTTGAGTCTCTCATTCATGGGCAGGATAAGCTCATCAACATTGGTTCATTAAAGTCTTCAAATGCACTTGCACTTGTCATGCATGAAAAAGGAGAGTCCAAAAGAAATCCAAAGGCAAAGAAACGGCAACATATCCAAATCTAAGAAAGGGAGGAAATCCAAAAACCTCCAAATGACTCTTCTAGCTCAAGGGTAAAAAGAGAAAGAAAGGAAAGTCCAAGTGTCCTTATTGTAACAAAATCTATCATCTTGAATCCTCTTACATGTAGAAAACCATTGATATGATGGCAAAGACTCTTCAACAAAATAATTTTGGTTATCACATTCTAGAAAATGCTAAGAAGAAAACAAAAGAAAAACCATTAGAAACCAGTGGTAATGGTCACCCTTTTATTTCCCTTCATTCTACAATGCAAGAATGGATTATTGATTCAAGAGATTTGCATCATATGGCTTCTTCAAAGGAATCACCTTCTTCTCTACAAGAATACTCAAAAGATCTTATTCTCATTGGAGAGAATTCTATAGTTAAAGTAATTGGACAAGGAAGAGTGCAGTTTGAAGAGGGAAACTTTGAGAATGCCTTACATATTCTAAGGATTTCTATGAATCTTCTTTGATTCTATTAGATGACACTCACCAGAACTAGAAGGAAAGTGGAATTTACCCCATATTGTGTGGGCATTTATGACATGAAAACCAACTCAAAGATTTTATTTGACAAGGTAAATGATTGGTCTTATCTATATACCTTTCTTAATTTTTATCCTCACTTGGATCCCATTTTTCTACTAGAAAATGCAAATGAAGAAAGTAGGATTTGGCACAAGAGATTTGGACACTTGAACTTCATATATATGTAGCACCTTAGAAAGCAAGGGATTGGTAAAGGAATGTTGGCCATTGAATTTTCAAAGGATGTTTGCAATGGATGTGCTCTTTGAAAGCATCCATAAGACAAGTTTGAGAAGGATCATGCATGGACCATGACATGATATATGTTGTCATTTATAGATGATTACACAACATTCACTTGGGTTTACTTACTAAAACTTAAGTCTAAATTTTTTCAGCATTTAAATATTTTCGAAGAGCATGTGGAAAATCAAACTAGAAAACACTTCAAAATCCTCCACACAAATAATGGGAAGGAATATGTCAACAAATATATCTAGAACCTTTGTAATGAAGCAAGCATACTATTGCAGTGCATGATTCCTTACACCCATAAAAAAAATAGGGTGGTTAATAGGAAGAACAAATCTTTGAAAGAGATGACAAGTTACCTGTTGCACACAATATATCTTCCATTAAAAGTGTGGGTTGAAGCTATTAATTGTGCTTCATACATCCAAAATAGATCTCCTCATAAATATGTTACTCGAAAAACACCCTTTGAGGCTTAGATTGACATGCAAATTGAAGTGAGTCATTTCTGAATATTCAAATCTAAAGCATGGGATTACATTCCTATAGAGCAGACAAAGGAATTGGAGTGTGTTGATAGGTACAAACAACCACTTGCCAACAAGAGGAGACAACCCAAACCGAGGTTCTTTAAATAACCCAAGTTGTTTGGTGTGGTTGTTCCTCACAGGTTTTAAGGCTGTTAGCCAAATACTTCCTTCCCTTGTGAGTAATCCACCATTAAATCCCTTTTAAGTGTGCTAAGTGAATATATACAATTAATTTGGGGTTAACAATTATATACAAATATACAGCTAATAGAATAACAAGAAGAAAACTTTAACTATTGAAAAAAAAAAAAAAAAATAAAAAAAAAAAAAAATTATAATAAATTAAAGAATGATTAAATTTTATACAAAAGAATAATTATTAATTATAAAATTGACTTTTAATGTAAAGTTAATTTGAAAAAATAATGAGGAAGAACAAAAATATACTCTTTAAATTTTCTAAATAAAAATAAAGAAATTTAAACTTGCTTTAATGAATTTCACATTATAAATCACAAAAAAATTGAAGAAATAATATAGCTTAGCCAAGAGAATATAATTAATTAAAAGACTAATTTTACTTTCTCGCTAAATAAAAAAAAAAATGATATAAACTAGAGACATTTGTTCATACGAAATGATAGACCAAAGAACATATTAAGAAAGCAAAAGGATCTTGTTACTAATTCTATTTGTATCAATCAATAAACGTATATTTAACAATATGAATTCCTACAAGACATTACATAAATTTGGATGTTCATAATACGAAACCAAGTTAAATCTTGTAGATGACAATCGTGAGAATATAACTTGATTTGAAATCTAAACAAACAAGATCAGTCAAAGATGGATAGACGAATAATTAATTTTAATGTCAACTCTTTGAAACATAGTCAACAAAGTGACATTATCTAAACTCCAGGACTTCCTAACTCATAGTCAAAGAAACCATTAAAATTTAAGCAGGTAATAATGAAATATTAAATTTAAGGCAATTGAGTCTTCATATTAAAAATATTTAATATGAAAAAACTACAGCAGATTGATTCACAAGGGGGCATCTCAATTGGTGATCAAAGTAATGTGAATCCTGAGAAAATTGAGAGATCCAAGGGCCCAATCCCCCCAGTTGTGACCTAGTTTAGAGAGAGGAGGAGAGGTCATAGACCCCTATAGGTTTACTAGTAGCTACATGTCAAGCAGGATACTAGGTTTCTCTGGGATACAAAAAAAAACTTATGACAGATTGTATAAAGAAAAAAAATATATATATAAATCATGTAATATCTCACTTAGAAGGTAATACAAATATTTATTTCACAAAAAAACATATAGAATTGGAAAAATTCTTAAGAGAATATTTTTTTAACTTTTTCATCTAACCAAAATTCTTTTGAGAATTTTACATAGGGTCGGCGACATAACAACTCTCTCTAGGGCATCATTAATAAAAACATTAAACTATTACTTCTCAACCCTATACCCCCAAATATCCATAGGCACATGATCAGGAAGCCTACCTCCTGAGCTATTGGAACCTTGCACTAAGTCCTCCCCGCACCCCCCCCCCCAACCTTCACCCTTAAACCATTTTTACCCCGGCATCCTCGTGATCACGTCCCCCATATTTTCTCAAGTTAAACTTTGATGGAGCCTCTAAAGGAAATCTTGACCCAACTAGATTTGGAGGAGTATTCCAATATCACCTTGTTATTCTTTCTTTATTTATCAGTTTCTCTAGCCATCCCTAGCAATAAGGTTGTATAATTATTTACAGTACTAAAGGAATTTTCATAGCCCAAACTCAATGATTCTCTAAGATTTTGTGGAAATATATTCTCTATCGACCATCAACATGATCCACAAACTTCAAAATCGCACCCTTGTTAACAAATTCTTAGAATTTGGAGACTTGAATTCTTACTTCTCCACATCTTTTCTCTTCTCCACTATCCCATTCATAATCCCAAACCAGAACCAATATATGAGAATGGGATCAAAAATAAAATTGAAATGCATGGCTACTCTAAAGTTTCATCAATAATATCCTCCTCTTAGAACATTATTGTTGAATCTCCTCTCAAGAAAGAATCACGGTAACTAATTTAAATGGATATGTAATCCCCGGATTAGGTGTTTCGCACAAGAGAAGGTCGAAGGTGGGATACTTTCATCCCTGTTAGATATGGATCCCAATTACCTTCCTAATTCATAGTTCTTGTTTCATCCATATTTGAATCTCAATCCCTAACAAGGGGGTGTGGGGGGACTTCCCCCCCACTATTGTTGCCAAGGGGTCTAGGGTTAGGGGGTAGCACCCCTGAAATTTGTGAATACCTCTACTACGAAAAAGGGTTTTGATAGGAAACGTTCCATTTTCTTGCTCTTCCATGATAACGATCTTCCTTTGATAATTCATCTAGTCTAGGAATGTCTATAATGTCTTGAAATTTCCTTATAACTTGTAAAGTTTTCTTAACCCCTTGTGCAGTTTCGTAATGTTTCTTGAAAAATTTTGAGAAAAAAATGCCTTGTAAAATATTGTAATTTTGTAGCCAGTACGGGTTGTTCATTAGGCAAAAGATATGAATGTATAATTTATGTTAATTTAGGGATTTTTCCCCTAGAAGGAAACCCTCAATTTATATGAGGGAATTGTATTGCAACTGTGTGAGAGTGAAGAGGAAGTTATAAAAAATGTGTTTTAGGTTGTGTCCCTTCAGTTTGCTAGATAATATAAAGGAAGGAATGGTTGTTTCTCTATGGATGTAGCCCAAATTAGGTGAACCATGTATATTTATGTCTCTCTTGTTTTATGCTTTTTTGTGTTTATGTTTCTACAATATTTTATGTGTTCCATTGTTCTTTTATTTAATTTATAACAATCCCATATAGCTACATGATGGGGGGATGTGGAAGCACACCCTTATCATTTTATTATAAAATTTGGAATGAGGCATTGGGGATGCCCTCATCCTATTGCCTTACACTCTGAAAATGGCACACATCCCCTACACTTTCACTATGTGCTGAGATCATTCACTCTCATAGCAAATCTTCTCACCTCCTTACTCGCTTTGGTTACCTTGTGCCACTGCTCAAATATAGAAGCCACTGATGAGAGACTTAATTAATAGATTTATGACCGCCACCCACATCACATATGACAACCAAATCAAGAAAAATATTATCTATCAAGGAAGGATATTTCTCTCAGTTAAAATGCAGAATCTAGGAATTCAATGACATATCTTGTGGAGGAGTTGAGACCATCGTAATAGACTCAACCTTCCCTAGTCCCATGTGCCACACAAAGGAAAGTATGCACCTCCCTTGTCACTATCAATCTTTGGCCTTCTCACCATTCTCGGTGGACTTCTCAGTGGGGAACGCTACCTCATTATTGAGCCTTACTTTGTTTCTTTAGCATTTTATATTCTTTGCATTGAATTATAATTCACGTTATCCATTGAGCTTCACCTATGGGAAGAGATAAATTTAGATTTTTTTATTCGGTACTTGGTCTCCAATGAAATGGATAACTCTCTATCGAAGGAGTTTGGCATTCCACTTCTCAAGTATACCTTTCTCTCTCTTAGTTTATATATCTTTTCTTGGCTTTCCCATGGTTCAATTTTGACTCTACCCATAGGTGAAATTTAAATATTTGTTTCTTTCACATTTGTTTCATCTCATATACATCTTTGTTGGATTTTCATGTTATCATGACACTTATGTTTTTAGGGGTTTCTTCTTTCTAGTCTCTACCATTATTGGTGATTTCACGTAATGTCAAGCCCTCTCTTGAGATTGACCTTATGTATTGGGCATCACTTTGGGAATGCCCTTTTATGGACACCTCACCCTCCTCCAAACATTGTATCAACTCTTTCAACTCTCCCCTAAGCCACCAGAATAGTCTCTCTCCTCGTTCAACTAAAATTCCCCATTAGAGGGTACATGTTCATTAAGGGGCAATGTATTATCTAGATCATGGAAATCACAGAAGCACATGATCCCAAATCAAAGTTAAAGGTTCAACAACATAGTTTCATGATCTTACCCCACCTCATATTCAATAAAAACTCTCATAAGCTAAGTAGGAAATAGTGAATCATTATTTCCTTCTCTCAAATATGAAGGGTCTGAAAGATATTGTTGATTGTGTGCCCAATGCAAGTCACAACATGTGGACAATAAAATCAATTTTGTCAAAACCCTATATTCCCTAATATATATGTTATGAAACCAGCTCACAAAAAGATAGAAAATATAGATCAATGCCTTAGAATTCAGCCTCTTCGAGGGAGCAACTTCCTTTACATTACACAAATGAACAATTCTTGGATGATTCAAATGATAAAATATCCTTTCTATATATAGGAGTCTAAGGGGTCACAATATAACCAAGCCAACCTAACAATAATAATATAAAGACACAAAAATAATATTAGTGGGATTATGTGGGGCACAATAATAACAATATGGGGACAATAGGGGCACAACGATAACAATAAGGGATACAATGACAATATTAATGGGGGAATAACTAGTATTATAGGGACCTAACATGCCCCTCGCCTTAAAAAAAGTGTTGTCCTCAATGCTTGAGTAGTTCTAGATGCTTTTGTATAAAATTCTCATCCTCCCATGTGGAGTCTTCAATGGGTAAGTTCTTCCACTTGATGAGATACTCTGAAATTGATCGATTTTGTAGCTGTCGAGTTCTTGTTTCT
>APFE031025685.1:471-111067 GCA_000404065.3 Pinus taeda
CTGGTAATCAAGCAGTTTCTACCATGTTCGACTTCGACACATTCAATCGCATGGATAGAATCGTACTGTTTCGGGACGTAGAAATGAAGACCCTGGATCTAGTTTCCACCATCCAGGTTGCGAGGAATTTTGTATTCATTGTATTATGGACTATTCATAAACAGATGGTTGCGTCCATACTGTGTCCACATGTGTCTATACTTATGATGTATTACGAGATCATTCCTATATCAGAGCAGTAGTTAGTCTTCTAGTCAGTTTTCAGTCTCTTAGTCATTTTTATCTGAGTATGGGAATGCCTACCTCAGCGATGATATGATCTCATATATATATTTTGCATTGAATGTTTTTATAGGTTCTAACCGGGCTCTCCGCAAGATGATCCTCAAAATGATAAAGCACTTCACTCTTCCTATATGATAAATGAAAAAATCTCATATACTACAGACTTCACACTTTAGGGGGCAATTTGTTACACAAAAATATCATCACCTTGATTATTTGCAGTCGGTGTTGGTCTATCACCACCTATACCAGATTCCTAAGCAAGTTTCAAACCTCAGCTCTTCAAGACAAGCTTTAGAAATGAGATAAAGACATCAAAAAAGTAATGTAAGTCTGGTTCCGCACTTTCTCTCACTTTTTCCTGCAGGCCCGCACCTTTTGTTCAGGATATCTACGTATTTATACGCTCTGTATGTAGAGGGGAGGGTGCGTACCCCTGTGAAAGCCAAAAGGCGCAATTTTTATCTTAAAAAACTCATCTTGGGTTAATTCTAGAGTTTTCTATAAGCATTTGTTACGTGGATTTTTCGCTCCAAGTGGTTCATGCATCCCATCATAGGAGGAACTAATCCCTTGTTGAGAGGAGCTATCCCTTTGAAGGAGGACTCTATCCCTTTGAAGGAGGAGCTGGTAACTGATCTCCATTGCACTATAAATTGAGGCATTGGGTCAGTGGCCAGGGAGGTTAGAAGCTGAACTTTTGAGGGTAAATGCTAGTGAAATCAAGACTTCTTATTTGAGCTTAAGAGGAGAGATCACATACCTTTTTGGCTTCATTGGGGAGTGAGTGAAGCTTGTCAAAGTAGAGGAGACTTCTTGTTGGACCCTGGGAGGAGCTTGTACAACGTCAAGGCAAAGGTTGTAAGGTTCTTCTCCTTTTGAATTAATACAATCAAGCTCATTTTTCTCAACAAGTATCTCATGTTATTTTTTTCATGGACTCCTTGACTTTCATGTTAAATATGTTTTATAGTATTGGTTATTCAGGTGCTATTTAATCATTTGCCTTGTCTGTGTTTTCAGGTTTGTGACAAAGGAACTTACTTGGATCAAAGAAGCGAAGGCATCTCCAAACTTGCGTTGGACATGAGGTAGGCCTTAAAACACATTTGTTTGCCATTAATTATAAAGAGCATTTAGAGAAAGATAGTGTCTGGTTGGTTTGTTTGTCATTAGGTCTTCATTAGATTCTAGGAAGGTCTATCTTGTCCGCAAGATCGACTCATTCCACGTGACAGGTGGGATGATGACGGTTGTCATCTTGCCCTAACCAATAGCCCAAATTGAAGCAATGTTTCACCATTCAAAGAGATATGTGTATGATGTATCTATGCTGAATGGTTTCTAGGTGGAAGGTTGTCCTAGTGTGCAAAGATCCATTGCAGCCTGTGCGAGCCAATTGGAGGGATTGACTTGGTGGTTAGAAGCCCTTCCTAGGAGAATATTTCATAGTGGATTACTGGGCATCATTGATTGGTGGAGGGTAGTGTGTTGGTAGCCCAAAGTAGCCCTTGAGAATAAGTCATAAAGAGAGATTAACAGTTGAAGTTTGGGTGAAGTTGTTGGAGCCTAATGTGTAGTACATTAATGGACTAATCTATTGCGATATTGGTAGATTAGATCAAGTACTGGCTAGCCTAGAAGATTAGATTTAATCAACCCATGTTCATTGAAGTAGAAATTACTTGTAGCAGTGATAAGTGGAAACCCTCCCGGACTCTCTATGTGTTGTCCTTTTATGGAGAAAGGGGCATCTAGAGAGAATAATGGAAGTGAAGGACTAACAAGACATTATATGACATCGAGATTATGATTGTGCACTAGAGTAGCAATATTTTCATTGTATCTTGTATTCTTGTACTTGTGAATAATTGAGGGGAATTATACCTTGTATGGGAGCCCTATACAATTATATTATTTACTTGGTTTAATATAATGAATATTTGGTTGTTGTACATATTTGTACAATATTTCGTAAAGAGGTGTTTATGCTTGTGCATGTGTGATTTACTATTATTTATATTCCACTCTGAAAATTAGCTTTATTGAGTTTCCTGGTTTGGTAGCATCAGAGATTTTAGGATTCTATTCCAGTCACCAAGTTCCTGAAAATTTAGCATGGTATCATAGTGTGTCTAAGCTACTTTGAGATACAGTGAATCAAAGTGTGCACAACGAAGTACAACTCAAGAGAGAGTTGGTCACATTGTATATGAAGGGATCACTACAATGTCAAAGTTGTAAGCTCGCCTCTGGTGGGAGGATAAGTTGGAGGGATTTCCCAACTATATTCCATGGAAGGAAAAGATCAAGTTGGTCTTGCAGGTCAATAGGATCTGAGAGTTCACCAAGAACACCATCAAGAAGCAAACTGCCCTAAAGGAGCTGGAAGTGTACAAGGATTTGGATATGAGGGTGTGGAGTAGGAAGATTCTCTTTGCAGATAGAGACAATCCCTATAGGCCAAGGGAGAGGGTGTAGCCACAAACAAGACAATCTGACATAATTTCCCTTAGATTGAGAATGGATAAGATCCTACCTCTTGTATCACTAATCCTTGTTTGATGAATTCCTTGTGTCTTTGCTCCAATGGTTAGCTCCTTAATGTCAAAAAAGCACCTGAAACAAATATATTCAACCTACTTAAGAGGCTAAGGAGTCTTAAGCTACCAAATAGCATATGCAATTGATATAGGAAACAAAATATCAGTTGTATTATTATGACAAAAAGGAAAGTACAACCTTCACCTTAGCATTTCAGGTTTCCTTCGACATGTTCGGGTTCCAACACCACTGTTAGCATCTTATGATTCACCTCAAACAATGGAAGTTCAAGGTTTCTTCCTATTTTATCCAAACCAAACAAACCACAAGCTTATTCTCCCTTTACAAACACAAACTAGAAGGCTAAGGCTCTCAAGAGTTGTTTTGGATATCAAGATTTTGCAGATTATTCCATCCCTTTCATTAGCTACCTGAGGTTAGAAAAGGAGATGTTTATATAGCTTGAGAGAGGGGACATGGATCCTATTATGACGGGAGAGGTCTTATCCCTTTTGGTTTGTTCCATTTTATTAGTGGAAACGAGCCCAAACAGTCTCTCTCAACTCTATCCTGACATGGATCCTCTTATGATGGGAGACGTCTTATCCCTTTTGGTTTGTTCCATTTTATTAGAAGAAAGGAGCCCAAACAGTCTCTCTCGACTCTATCCCGACTAACCATTTACCATAATTTCGTTCATGAAGCTTCTAGACCTAGAAGCTTTGACTCCATTTTTGGAAAGAGGGTTGGCGTGGGTCATGAATGTATTACTAACACTGTTTGGGGCTAGGCCCAGTCTTAGACTCTACAAATCAGCGTAAGCAAGAAGCTGAGTGATAGCGCTGGTCTTGAAAACTGAGTTTGAGGGAATATTCTTCGGAAATGATGCAAGAGGGAAATGTTCTACAGATGAAGAGTGATGTAAGGAAATGTTCTTCATGATAGGAAAAAACATGAGGATCACTGTAGAGGTCCTCCAGAATTAAGGAATGGGGATTATAGGGACAATGACAAAATGTTGTGTAACAGATTCCCCCTAAAGTGTGAAGGCTGAACAAGAGTGAGGGGTGAAATTATTTACGAGTAGATGCATGGAAACATAATTTGTCATTGGAATAGTTGTAAGCAAGAATAGATACATATACATCACTGAAATCTCTAATAAAAGATACATGAATCGTGGTATGGGCGCAAGAAGAAGATCATGTAAACAGATCCAAGGTATGGGCATAGTCATCCAGTAAGAAAGATCATAGCTAACGCAATGTATGGTCACAACCATCCAATAATGTGAAGGATCACATATAACAGACTCATGGTATGGTCGCATCCATCCATCTGAAAGAGACATGTATATAAGCATGATGATGTCACATTGCCTTGTAACCTAGACTTTTGTAATCTGAGCTACCGGTCTTGCACTCCAACATGACCCAATCAGTGTACAAATTCGAGCATGTGAATAGATGTTTTGAAGTCTAACATGCTATAAAGTCGCTTGATTACCAGTCAATGATGTGAACCATTCACAAGTGTGAGAGAAAACCACCAATAATGATAATGGCTCTCAAGGTACTAGTAGCACAATTCATGGATTGTGAATAAGGAACTGAAGTCAAACACCCATGAAGTCACTCGATTAGAAGAAGATGATGAGAACTTTTCATCGAGTGTGAAGAACTTGCCATTAGGGCATGCAAGCTCTAAGGTACTCGAAGGGATTCTCTCAGCCAACTTCCTAGATAGTGAGCTGAAATCGATAAGAAGTGACCTTGTCGAAAGAGGGCCATGATGTATCCCACATCATTGATGCAAGATAAGGGGATGCAATGATTATGGATGATATAAAGAATTAGGAATGAGTGTAAACTACAGAAGGATTAACTCTTGAACATATCAGCGACACGACTTCGGAGTCTAGTAGCTTTTGGATCCATAGGATCAGAGGTCATGATGATGTGGGAAAGATCAAATGGAAAGGAAAAAAGTAGATGACCCAAAACCCAGGAAGGTCAATGATGAAGTGAGGATATCCCAACCTAAAATGAAGAAGAAGAGTGTCATGTTCAAGAGTGACAAGCTTCCGACACAACTAGTAAAAATTTTCCAATTCCCGCACCATTTCTGGTAGGTACCCCAATTATTTTTATCACAAGCTTGAAGGGGATAGCATATGGTTTTAATATAATTCCATCCTTTAGATAGATCTGACATAGTAAGATTAACGAGCCTTATGAAGGAGAAGCCCATGTCTATCATGGTGACAAATATGATGTCATTAAATTTTAACGAGTTCAACAAATGAAAAACTCGATATCTTTTTCATTTTTAGAGAGTTTGAAAAAGGCACAGAAAATAAAAATCCAAAAAATCCCTTTTCGTAAAGTTGTCCCTCGAGTCCGAAAAGGTAGAAAACAATACTTGAAAGAACCTCTTGACCATGTCAGCCAATGAGTACCTTTTTCGTAAATAGTTTATCCTAGCCCAAAAAAGGGGTAAACATATACTGGGTAGATGATGTTTTGAAACCATGTACAAGGTGAAAATGACAAAAAATCGATAATATTTTCATGTTTTGAGAGTCGAAAAAGAGCTTAAAGCAGACTCCCCGTTTTTATTTTCTTTAACAAGTCAAAATGGGAACAATACTCGACAATCTTTTCATTTCATTTTTTATGAGTCGAGAAAAGAGCTTAAATACGACTCCAATTTTGCACCATGACCAAAAAACCATCACCTATCACTGCACAGGAAGCAAATGCATTATCGATTTCAAAGGAAAAATGGCGAAAACTACATTGTAAAATCCTAAAAAATAGCGAAAAGCTTATAAAAAGGGAAAAAAGTAACATTTTTACCATTTACCTCATTTACCTCATTTGGAGCAATTTTTACCCAGTTGTGCCCTAAACCTTCCAGAGTGGATTGTTGTGGATCCAAGAAGCCGATCGTCAAACTGTTCATTCCAGGTAAGAGCTGAGGCCCTACTCTTTGCATTGACACCTATTTTTATGCATTTAACTATCTTTTTATGGGATTTAAAGGGATTTTTCAAAAACTTATTGCGGACGGTTGGCGTGGGATCCGGGCATGGGCCTGCACTAATTGTTGGCTTTTAACGTGGGGGCTCGTGCCAGCATAGAGAACCAAATTTTTCTTATTTTTTCCCAGTTTAATGCTTCAAACCAGGTTTTTCCCTCTCAAAAACTAATGTTACATTTAATGTGGGGTGTTTGTAGGTAAATAAAGGCATGAAAATGGTGATCGAATGGAAAGAACACAAGTATGAAAGAATAGACCAAATGGCCTTGGAGGATCCAAATTATCTTGATGCATTGAGGAACTATGGGATCCTCAAGTTCTTTCTAACACTGGGCCTACGTGCTCAACCTCAGCTACTACAATACCTAATAATTCTATGAGATATTGGACAGGAGGTATTTGTAATCCATGACGAAGAGCTGGAGTTCGAGACTTCAGACATTTATTTCATTATTGGGTTGTCTCGCAGAGGGGAACCAATCCAATTATATGGTGGCAGGCCTATTGGGGTGAGCGTAAACATGTTTCTTGCCCAACATTGCCCAAGGGCTCTGAAATCTACAAGCAAAAAGATCAATATCATGACCATAAACAATCTTCTATTGATCATAATACGTTTGACCATCAACCGAGTGGCTGGCGCTCAAGCACTACATGAGTCCAAAAAATTGCACTTTCAATACACTGTGGATTGCATGGCACCCATTGTCTTCAACTAGGCGGAAAAAATGAAGGTAAACACGAAGTAGAAACTATCCAAATGCAAAGCAGGAAACTTGAGGAAATTTGGATATCGCTTTGTCCTAGTGACCTTCTTCTTGGAACAAATCCCAATTTTCCATTATCAGATGGCGGAGGTGAAACCTTGGTACCACGAGATCCACTGATGGGTCGATGGAGCAAGTTGAAGCCCAAATTTAGATGGGGCCAGTAGATGTCCTACTAGCCCGCCTTCTTTGTGTGGCTCAGATGGTAGTTGATCACCATGGAGGATTGGCCGTACAATGGGACTAAATTCTGCGGTGATCTTGACATACCACTCCCAGAGGGAGAAGACTTGATGATGGAGGTGAGAAAAACAATTTTGGTTTTTGGTTTTTTATTGTTTTTGAATATATGTATTCATGACACAATGACTTTGTAACTACAGATGTTGGACTAGAGAGACAAGCAAGGATGTCCCCTATAGCTAGACGTGTGGCTCGCCAATTCAAGGTCACTCCTTACTGGGAAGGAGTGCACAACGAAGAAGAGATTGCTCAAAATCTGGAGGGCCTGACGAGAGGGATTATAGAGTATGCATGGAACGAGGACATTCCTCACCATTATTAGCCACACATGGTGAGAATATCAGATCAGATCCATTGATTACTAGCTTGTGTAGTACGAGCAGTAACATGCTATCATGAGCATCACGCATCGTAGTCCATAGTTAGCATTTATAGTTTTGAGGCCTGCATGCCACGAATGTACTTGGAACACATATTATTTTTTGGATTTTCATGTACTACACTGAAGCATTATAGACATATAAATGTTATATTTCCTATTTACTATGATACAACGTTTTCATATATTGCGTAAATGTCTGTCTAAAACATAATTAGCCAATGCATATATTAATGTATTCATGTGGCTAGGAACGTGATGGTATGTGATATAATCAAAAAAAATTTCCAATAGAATGAGGGTTTCTAACATAATATTTCCCATTGAGTTGAAGAACAACAAGTTGTGAATCAAAGTTTACAACCATTTCTCAAATGTTAGGAGTAATGGCTTCTGACAAGAGTTCTAGAATTGCACTATATTCAACAATGTTATTAGTTGTTTGACCCAAACAAATACGTTGAAGATAAATCAACTCACCATGAGGTTCATAAATATCCCATGTTGTGGATGATAAATTTCGGGTACTACGATAAGCACCTTCATCGAAATGGACATAAGGAGTCATAGACATCTGCAAATCATGTGAAGATATAATAAGCAAGAAAGATGCTTGAAGAAACACACCAAACCAAACTGTACAAAAATGAATAACACACTTATGTACATAAGTAACCATGTGAGATGACTCACACATAATAATTTTTGTGGTATGGCCCATTGTAGGGCTTGCTCAAAGGGTTACCCTTATAATCAATTAGCTCATAGGCCCCTTTTTGTAATACATGCTTGAAAATATAGGGCCCATGCCACATGGGTTCAAATTTTCCTGCCCCGTGATTATCGTTAGCTTGGTCATATAGCAAGACAAAATCTCCCTCAGAGAAAGCACGAGGAGAGACCAACTGATCAAAATGGTATTTAAATCGCCTTTTTTGTGCTTCAATAACTAAAATAGCGAGACGACAGGTTTCATCAGTTGTTCTAAATATAGGAGATACTCCTCTTTAGGTGAGGTTTCAGGGAGTAGTTCGACAACCAATTTCACTAAGGGAATTTCACATTCAATCGGTAGGGTAGCTTCCAGACCATACACTAGCTGAAAAGGTGTGAATCTAGTTGCGTCTTTAGTCAAGGTTCAATAGGCCCATAGAGCTGAAAAAAGCAGGAGATTCCAATTGAATTTGTGCATCCCAGTGGTGTGCTAAAGAATAGTAACTAAAAATTTGTTTACTGCTTCAACTTGGTCATTGAATTGAGGGTAATAAGAAGTTAATCTGTCATGACATAAGCCCAATTTAGAAGTCAACTCAGCAATCATATAATCGTGAAAATGGGAGCCATGGTTAGTGAAAATGGCTTGAGGCACTCCAAACCTGGAAATCACATGATTGAAGAGAAATTGCACCGTTGTTTTACCATCAGTTGAATATGTAGGCATCGCTTTGACCCATTTGGTGAAGTAATCCATGTAAACAATAATATAACCATGCCCCCTAGCCAAACAAGGGTTATATATCATAAAATCAATGCCCCATTTGTCAAAGGGACCAACGATAATAACAGGGCGAAAGTGAGTAGGTGGGGCACGCATTTTTCGCTAATAAATATAGCACTCTTGGCATTTATGGACAACAAGAATGTAATCCTTAAAGATGGAAGGCTAGAAATAGCCATTGTGGAGGATCGTTTGAGCAATGGTGTAGCTAGAAAAATGACCACCACATGCACCAGAATGGAATTCATTTAAGACTCTTTCAGCCTCATCGAGAGTTAAGCATCGGCAAAGAATCGAATCAACACCAATGCAGTATAAAGTATCCCCAATGATGCGGTAAGGTTGGGATTCATGCCGAAGGCGCTAGTGATCATCCTTGGACAATGCAAAATGGAAGGTAGAAGTTCAGAGATACATGATGATATCACCATACCAAGGATCGAGAGTGCTAATAAGAAAAAGAGTCTCATCGGGTAGCTGCTCATCAGCACCAGTAGGTAGAGAGGCAGAGGGAAAAGAGAAAATCAAATCAACAAATAAAAGTGACTTCTTTGATTTGGTAGTAGTGAAAACCAAATTGAATTCCTGGAGGATAACAATCCACCTAGAATATTTTCCCCCAAGCAAGTGATGAGTCAGAATATAAGTCATGGGGTTGCAATTGGAAATCATGGTTGTAGTATGGAGGATAATATAATGTCAAAAGCATTGAATAACCTGAACAAAAACCAAAGCCAATTTATCAAAATGAGCATAATAGGTCTCAGTATCAAGGAGGTTGCAACTAAGGTAATAAATGACATGTTCATTACCTTCATCGTCATCTTGCACCAGAACCATAGCAATAGTGCTAGAAGCTGCAGCTCAATAGAGGAAATAATCACGATTACAGTTTGGAGGGTGCAATAAAGGAGCATTAATGATGACAAATTTCAAGTCATCAAAAGAATTTTGGGTAGCCTCATTCCAATGTAATGGAGTTCCTTACTTAAGCAACCGGGTGAACCCTGAAGCTAGCTCAGCATAGTTAGGCACAAAGCGACGAAGGAAATTTTCATTCCCTTGGAGACTCTATAATTGATGCAACAAAGAGGGAGGGGGTAGATTAACAATAGCCTTGACTTTAAGAGGATCAAAATGAATACCATCATTCGAAACAATAAAATTGAGAAGTTGTCTAGACTCAATGCAAAAAACACACTTATGTGGATTAAGCCGAATGTTATATTTCCTACAACAAAGAAAGATTTGTTGAAGGTGATCGGGATGATAATGGAACTTATGTGAATGAGCAGGAAGATCATCAGATAAGGTTGAATGATGTTTTTAATGTCATGAAAATCATAAGACATCACTCACTGGAAAGTAGCACCAACATTCTTAAGGCCAAAAGGGAGATTTTTATATGCAAAAGTTCCCCATGGATAGATAAAGGCAGTCCTGTGTTGATGAGTGGGTGCAATTTTTATTTGGTTATATCCAGAAAAACTACCCATAAAGGAGAAAACCTGACTCGCTTCACATTTGTCTATAATCTGGTCTATAAAAGGAGTGGGATAATTGTCCTCTGACCAAGCACGATTAGTGTCACGGTAATCAACACAGACTCGAATGGTTGTTATTTCTTAGTCACTGGTATGATTTTGGACACCTAATTTGTAAGAGGAATGGGATAAATAAATCCAAATTTAAGAAGGTTTTCAACGTCTCCTTTGATGGCAGCTACGTTTTAAGGTGCACCGATGAAGTCGTTGACGAACTTCCTTCACATTAGGATAAGTCAGAATTTTGTGCACGGCTATACTTGGGTCAATGCCAGGCATTTCTTCATACGATCATGCAAAAACATCTCCAAACTCTTGGAAGAGACGAGCATAAAGCTTGATCTCATCAAGAGAATAAGTTACCCCAATATGAACGTTTTCAACAATACCGGCTAAACAAAAATGTCAATAGGAATCATTTGGGTAATATTAACGATGTTCCCTTCTGACTAGACCTCATGGGTCATGATAGGCATGTAAAGTGGTTGGGTTAGGAAACGAGAAGAGAACTTCTCAAGACAGGTAGACATGACTTCTAGGCTAGGTAAAAATGAGGAACAATGATGAGTATCATTCCAAGGTGCTTCCTCAAGAGACATAATTTGCATGATACTTTGGTTAGTAGAAAATGTCTCGATTAAGGGATCAGAAGAGTCTGAAGAAACGAGCCAAGGAGATTGAGAATATGTGTTAAGAGACGTACCCAAAGCAGTGTGATTGGTAGATGTCAAAGCCGAAGCCAAAACAATCTCCACATAATTAATTTCAACAAGGCTCAACAGCATGACATCACCCCATGAATCAACTTGATCAGGAGAAGGAATGACCCAAGGATCAGACTTAACCAAGATCATGTTGACTGAGGCAACATGTGGAGGTGGGAGAGGAAAAATACCCATTAAGATGGGATCTTTGAAAATTCCATCCCCCACACTCTCATATGGAGCATTGGTATGCTTCACATAAGTAACATTGCCATCCAAGGAGGAAGAGGCAAAGAAAGACAATTGGTTGACCGTGACAATTTTCCCTTGATGAGGAAAATGAAGCATGCAGAAAATAGAGGAGGCTACTAAATGCATAGCATGGGTCCAATTACATCTGAGTAGAAGATTATAGCTAATATTTTCATCAATAATTTCTACTTTGACATTAACTATCTTACCTTCCAAAGTAATGGCAATATTAGGAAGGACATCGAATTGTCGAGAATTGCGTCCATAAAAGGCTTCCAACGTGTTAGGTGATTGGCTCAGGGTAGGAGAATCAATTTCCTTCCAACAAGACATGGAAATGATGGTGGTAAAAGCACCTTCATCAATGTTGGTCCTATGAATCGTCCTTTCATTAATGATCACCTCAATGAGAAAGGAAATATGATGAGGTAAGTGTGAAACAAGGTTTCTAGATCAAAGAAAATGACATTGGAATCATATGGATCAACACCTCCAATGGCCGACAGTAAATCTTTCTGCTAAGAAGGACAACTAAGAAGGGCCTCAAGAACAGACATATTTGATGGCGCTTGAGCTAAATCCTCAACAATATTGTAGTGTTGAGCAGCTCTCGAATAGTGGAATGAGGATTAGGTCACTCTATATGGAGAGGATTGGAGTTCAACAGGACAGAGGAGGAAGGGTTACATTCACTCTCTTTCCCTGCAGTCAAGGTTTGATAATATTTATATATACTAGCCACATTTATAGGCGTATTCATCATAAACACTTGGGAACCTGTGGAAGCTTAAGACTGAGGCTGGTCTACCAATTGGGTTAGCTGGGATGGAAAGGTTTATTTTAAGATAGTCGGGGTCCCTTTTACTAAGAAAATAACTTTCGATCATCAAGGAAATCTTTAGTGTAATGATCCTCCTCATAGATGAGGCATGAATACTTCAACTTTATTTGAGAAGCATTGCCACCAAAAGGTTTAGAAGGGCCCTATTTCGGAGCATCGAATTTTGCCTTGCCTTTGCCATTCTTTTTACCCTTAGAGGTTTTCTCTGTTGTGGTAGATTGGACAACATTAACCTCAGAGTTCTTGCCAATATGAGATAATTTCGAGAGGGATCATTGGAACCAGTGTTCGAGACTGATTTCTGCTTTGAAGAATATTTTGCAGAAGTCTGATACATGTAACCTATCACTCCATTAACAAGTGGTGTAGTCGAAGACTTTGATGTCATCAGAAAAGATGATGTTCTTGGAGCATCGGTAACATCTCATACAATGTGTGAGATTGCAAGTAGACGAGGTCTAAATAGTGGGCACGAGCGATGGCTTGCTCCTCAGTAACACACCCACCCATAGCTATGTCCCTATCAATTAGGCCGAAGAAGGATTTGGTGAACCATTATGTTAGCTACCAATCAACAATTTCAAACATGATCAGGTGACAATGACGTCTCCATTCATGGGTGTGATCAAAGATATGGGCATGGTGTCCTTCTTAAGTGACGTAAGTAGATAAGTGCTAGTTACATAGCAAACTAGTAGCTGAAAATGAGTGAGGAAAGCCATAGCGAGAGATTTGAAGTCATTATAGGTACCTCAAGGTAATTTGATGTGCCACTTTGCTATAGCTCCTATGAGAGTTCTTTGAAAAAGTCCTAGGTGGATAGAACCATAGACGTACAAATTGAAGAAGCACTAGAGGTGGTATGTCATCATGTGGGCTTGTGGATCCTCCTTTGCTTTTACCTCAAATTTGGGGCAATCGCTTGGAACCTTCATTGGAACTAGAGGCTAGTAAGACGATGAAGGATAGGATCATTGGTGAGCCTTGAAACATCTGACAGTTCCAACATGGCCAAGAATGACAATTACATATTAAAAGGCATTTGGGGCCTTTGAGTAGACACAAACTTCGGAACCCATCCTTATTGGTAAGGATCTTTCCCCCACAGTGGAGGATTTTGTCCATATGGAATCTAATTTTACCCCCACTGGAGGTTACCTTTCCCATAGGGAGGTTTTAGTCCTAGGTAGATTTGATATTTTCCTACCATAGGCCATTGATAGGCATATGGGTTAAAAGGCTGTTGAGCCTCTTGACCTTGGACATAAGGATTTTGAAACTACTTACCCTAGACATAAGGATTTTGAACCTCCTATCCCTAGACATAAGGATTTTGAACCTGTTGCCCCTAGACATATGGATTTTGAACCTACTATTGCAGGGGTTTACCTTGACCTTGCAAAGGTTGACCTTTGCCCTGAACGAGCTGACCTTATTGATATGCATATATGGCCTACTGCTACAAAGGTTGGCTCTGTTGCTGCAAAGGTTGCCCTTACTGCTGTAAAGGCTAGCCCTACGAGGAGAAAGTTTGGGAGGATTGTTGAACAAGCTATGTCTGTGGTTGCAAAGGTTGCTATGACTATTGCAAAGGTTTCCCTTGCAGTTGTAGTAGTTGTCCTTGTTGCTGCAATGCTTTTCCTTGTTGTTTTGAAGGTTTCCCTTATTGTTGCAAGGGTAGTTGGATAGTTCCTGGATAGTTCCTAAATTGAATTTGGCCATATCCACCAAGCACAGGGATTTGGCTAGGCTTAACATAAAGCCTAGCTTAGGGAATGTAAGGCATGGTAACCAAGGCCTACGAACCATATGGAACATAAGCCGATTGGAACGGAACTTGAGCGATATATGGTTGCTGGTATTGGATGTTACCTGACCTAGATGGATCAATGGAGTTAGGAATAGGACCCTAAAAATGTTGATTCGTTCCAACCATGTGAGTTTGTGATCCTCTCACATTAGTTTGGCCTGACATCATGAAGATATTTAGGTATTTCCCCCTAGGTGGTGGCACAGTTTTTCCACTCACTGGAGGGGTAGAAGAACTTATTGAGACCTAACTTGAGACAGTCCATTGGACAGAGAGAGTCATTCGAAATGATGAAAAAGGTTGAGACAGAATGGTAGGTTGTGTTTATGGGAAAATTAGTGTCTTGTCAAATCACTAACCTATAGGTTTGGCAGCTACCCTAGAAACAACAGTTTAAAGAAATTCAATGATCTTCCCTATGTGTAATAGATAATAGAAAGATAATGGAACCAACCTGGAACTTCCACTTAATCCCTTGCTTGATCTATCTCTCCTTTGGTAGATCCCGCAACTCCTCCCCATACTTAACACACTTGGAGAGTACTTGCACAAGTACAGCAATAGAGAACCATCAAAAGCATTGTGATCTATTATAACGTAAACATTACAAAATCAAATATATAATGAACAAATGATAGCATTCACAATTGCACAATCATATGGGAGAAAACTTGAAGACCTTTATTAATAGAAAGGAGAATTACAACCCAGTTGTCTGATCCAGTGCCATCCTCCTAGCTTCAATCCTTCTTCACCTCATGAAATAGTAAGATCACACCAACAAGAATACAATGCTCTCTCCTCAATGACAAACTATCAGCACTTCCTTGCAATTCACAATATTCCATCTCTCTGATCTCTTGCATTGGAGATCCATTTATAGATATTTGCAAGGAAGTGAGTCATCCATGGGGTTTGATTAGTGTCATCCCACTTGTTACAATTGGTTCCACAAGAGAAGGGATTGGAGAAGGCTTCCTAGTTCCCTTGTTCATCCTTGGGCGAATTCAGAGAGGCAAGTGGCACAGGAGAAGTTTCTAGAAGATTCCATGAGCAACCAACTAACAAATTGTCCCGAAAATTTGTCCATCCTCACCCATTGCACCCTATAGAAGGCCTAAATAGTATGCATCGTACCCTGGTAGTGTACCACTCAATATGCATCGCACTTTGCCAATGGAGAAATTAGTATGGTTCAATTTAGGCAATTTCTAGATGGTTTCTTAGATGGAACTTTTGGAGAATGAGGTATTCAGCTGACTATGTTCCTTTAGGGCATGAAACAACTCTTTTAGGGGTCAATGAGCCCTAATACATTGACATATAAGTTTGGGGTTGATGTGCCCAAATATGTCTATAACAGTTTCCCCCTAAAGCATGAGGTCGTAAAAATTCATCTCAGGTGAAATGCTTTATCATAAGGATCTGAAGTTTCGAACTACAAGGTGACCTGCATAAGTTACAATACAATACATCATCATAATATGATTTTCATGATCTAGCTGAGGGAGGAATTCCCATGTTTAGCTTTATAAATTTCATTTCATGTACATAGATCAGATAGTCGTCTGCAGATACAGACTAGTGATTCTACAGATATACAGTCATTATCCATGATTAGGATGACCATCTGTGTAGAGCCTTTGTACATTTGATGTTTAATATCCCTAAATAGATCGCAGCCCAAATGGATGAAACTCGATTTGGGGTCTTCAAACTTGTTCAATCTTTGCTCAATGTACAAGTCAATCCATGTGAAGAGATGTTTTGAAGTCAAAAATGGAAAGACATCGCCTGATTACAAGCCAATGGTGTGAGATGTTAACAAACGTGAGAGGGATCACCGGTAATGATAATAATTCTCAAGGTACTATAGTACAATTCATGTTGTGTGAATACATGATCCGATGTCGAACACCATGCAAAATCTTTCAGTCCAAGGCCATTGACGTCAACCTGTCATGGAAGTGAAAAACTTGCCATTGATGTATGCAAGCTTCAAAGCATTGAAAGGGTTGTTTCTAAGTCAACTTCTTGGATAATGAGCTGATGTTGACAAGAAGTGACTCATCGTAGGAGGGCCTTGATGTATCCCACATCTATGACACGAAATAAAGCAAATGATTTCTGGAGGTGAAAATGAATTGATGACACAAGGTTTAGGAATGGCGATCATGAAAAAATGAAGGTTGGAGGTACTGTAGTGTATGAGACATTAACTGGATGGTGATTTCTCAACTGAATGACTTCTCTTGAACATGTCGACGATAGTGAGATGAATTGGTAGTGTTAACCCCAAAACATGGATGGTATGAAAGACCAATGTTATGATGACCGGTGAATGGAATAACCCAACCCAACTCAATCATGGAGATGAAGTGAAAGTGTCATGTTTAAGAGCGACTTGCTACCATAAATTCTTCAATTTTTTTCCCTTTTTCCCTGGTGATTGCTAACCAGTACCTCTTTATTTTTGTCAAGCTTGAGGAGGATAACATATGCTTGTTCCATAATTTTCCCTTTAGGAAAACCTGTCACTATTTAATGTTTTAACGAGTCTAGCAACAGTGAAACTCGGTCTCATCTAGATGGACAAGTTTGTTGTTGTTATTTTAACGAGTTTAATGACAAAGATAACTCATTCCTTTTCATGTTTAGAGAGTTTTAAAAGGAACGAAAAGAAAACTCCATAAGTTATTTTTCATAAAATAATCCCTCAGGTCTGAAAAAGGATAAAATAATACAGGAGGGATGACATTTCCAATACTTTAACGAGCTGGAAAGGACAAGAGCTCGACAATATTTTCATGTTTAATGACTCTGAAAATGGTTTAAAGAGGACTCTATTTTGAGGAATGAGTGGTGTCTAGGGTAGTAACTAGTTCTGGTGATGTTGGAACTTCTGAAAACATATTGATTGATGTGAAGAGGTTGGCTAATAAGACCACTCATTGCAGTTGTTCCTCAAAAAAGGGTAAAATAACCAAGCGAAAGCATATGATCGGCCAAAGGGATGGTGGTGATGGGATGAATGCAGCCAAGGCTCAAAAAGCTAATAGAATGGAAATCACAAGGGTTAAAAATTGAAAATGGGTTCATTTTTAGATAAGCTTGAACCATAGGGAACTATGCTTGGATTCAGTTTCATTTTTACACAAGCTTGAAATGAAAAACTATGCTTGGATTCAATTTAATTTTTACACAAGCTCGAAATGAAAAACTATGCTTGAAAATGGTTTTCATGCCCCCAACATGATGAAAGGGAGAGTCTCCTATAACGAAATGGAAGTCACTGTGATGAAGTAAGACAGTTGGCTTCATCCATATAGGCAAAGGTGAATGGGGTGAATCCTTTCACATAACCTACAGGGAAGCTTATCTTTACCACTAGGTGCATGCGCCCCAAGCTTTATTGCATTCACCTAAGTAGACTACTCATGGCTATTAGGTGGATGGAATGAAGGTTCTTTTACGAGATCAGGTGAAAGACTCAATTAGGATTTTACAAGATCTAATCAAAGACTCGAGTTGGAACTTGTCCAGGGATCCTTGTTTCATTTTTTAACGAGCTTGAGACAAGAAAAGGAACTTTGCTCATGGACCTGTTTCAATTTTTTAAACAAGGTTGACACAATAAAAAAACTATCCTCATAGACCCTTGTTTCATTTTTAAACGAGGTTGACACAAGAAAATGAATTTTCCTCATGTTGCTTTGTCACAACCCATAATAGGTCATGAAGGAGTGATCCAATGCCCCTAGTACAACATCATTGAACTGATCATTAGTTGATGTAGGTATGGAACATGCTACCACATAATTAACCTGTGGCGAGGATGATACGATTGCTATAAATGGACCATTTAAGGATGATGGTCGACTTGGAGCTATATTTCAATCGGGAAACGAAATCTGGTCAATGGTGACAATCTTGCCTTCATGTGGGAAACACATCACCCGAAAGAGTGTGGAAACAATAGCTCCCATATCGTAAACATAGTCACGCCCAAGAAGTAAATTGTAATCTAACGGCCCAAGGACTACCATCAAATTCAGATAAACGGTTTTCCCTCCCAAAGTAATAGGTAACTGAGGAAGGATCCCTAATGGTCGACTAGTTCCTCTGTTAAAGCCTAACAGATTCTGTGTAACAGGCACAAGCAGTGGCGAACCTAGTGCTTTCCAAGTAGATGAGGAAAGGATACTCACTGATGCACCTTCATCTATAATAGTGCTAGATACAACCATATTACAAACTTTTACTATGATCAGGAAGGGCACATAAGAAGGAAGCCAAAATCCTACCAGTTGATTCCAATCAAAGGAAGTGACTAGACTACTTGGAGGGGGTACTGTAGAAATGGGAGAATTAACCCCTTGAGTTATGAGAACTGGAGGATTTTCCTCTTGTCTTGATGGAATAGGTGGATTTCCCCCAAGCTCATTTGAATCTGAAAAAACAAAAAGAACTTGAATGGTATCATATTTACTCTCTTCGGGAAAGGTATGATTTACTAAAGGTGAAATTGGGTTAGCTGTTACCTCGACCTATTGATTTTGGTCGGGTATAGACTCATAGGATTCAATTTCAGAGAGAGTGGTTTCGACCAAAATTTGATTTTGGTCAGTCGGTTCATCAACTGGTGAAGGATTTAGGGAGAGTTTCCTGTAACCAGATGGAAGTCGCTACAGTGAAGCAAGATGGTTATCCAACCCTTTCTTGGCTTTATCCAAATAGGGACAAAGGTGAAAGGGGTGATTACCTTCACATAACCTACATGGAAACTTGACTTTTCCTTTCTATCCATGAACTTTACTATCAGTAGTTGATGGTGCGTTACCAACATGATCTCCAGAGGTTGATGACACGGGATGGTGTGAATGGGAAGAACATTCTTTAAAGATCTAAGGAAAGTAAGGAAAATTTCAATGAAAATGGTCTCCCGCACAAATTATGCATGGATATTTGACTTTGTGAGACTTAATGGATGAATTGTGATTAGATGTTGCATTCAGAGCAATGGTTGCTTGGTTTCCCCCTTGTTGAATTGGCTTCTTCTTCTTCTTCTTCCCTTTCTTCTTCATCTTAGCCACCTGGTGACTAGTACCAACACTTTCACCAGGTGAAGAGGAAGAAGGGGAGGGAGAAACAAATGAGGAAGAAGGCAAAGGGTCAACTTTAGGATCAACTGGAGGTTGATTTTGTCCAGTTGGAGTTGTACTCGATTTCTGAGAAGTCTCAACATTTTGAACCAAGGAGGTTGAAAACAGCCATATTGACAAGCCTATGGTAAATCTCGGAAGGGACAATGTAGGCATATAAGGAGCACCAATATTTCCGAAAGAAGGAAAAGGACTAGGATTCTTGTCAAAAGGAATTCCTTGATCGATGGACTCCATATTTGTCACCATATGTTTCAACCTAAGATCAACTAAGGAATAGGGATGTTATTCGCGATGAATTAATTTTAACAACACTTGGATGCAACTTTGCTTTTTTAGTTTTTAAGAGTCGAGAAAAAGCTAAAGATGACTCTAGTCGCCTTCGATTTTTAATGATCCTGAAAGGACAAGTGCTCAGATGGACCTTTTCTTTTAGAAAGTCGAAAAGGAATGAGGGTGACTACTCTAGAAAATCTAGACAAAGGGATTACCAAACTAATCGCAAAACTACAATACACACCTTGGTGATAAATTAAAGAGAAATTACCAAGGACTTATGTATGAGAGTCAATCTTCTCGAATGCTATGTTCAGTGCATTGCGATCAATAAGGCGACAGACTCGGTTTCTTATGGATAAAGGATTTAAGCCTATTGTTGTTATCAGGAAAATTAGTGTCCATTCAGAGCTGCTAGTCCCACTAAGATGAGTAGCTATCTTAGAAACAAAGTAACTAAATTCACTTGTGTTTTCCTTTATGAGAAATAGATGAGAGAGAAGCAGAGAGTACCAACCTCAGTCTCTCATTTGGCTCCTTGGTTGTTTCCTCTCCCTTTTGACAGAGCTTTACCACTCCTTCCTTATTGTCCTACTTCAAAAAACACCTGTAGATTCAAAGCAGCATAATACCATCAAAGCATAGAGATCTATAACCATAAATAATATATGATCAGATATATATTAACCATACAAATGCATATATAAATACAAGATTCAGAGATATACAAGAATATGGAGGAAAACTCAAATAGCTTTATTGATGGAAGTAGTAGAAGAGAGGATTGCAACCCATTGATCTGAACCAGCGCCATCCTCCCAGCATGAAAGCCCTCTTCACCTCATGAAAAGATAGATCACCCAACACTATGATGTTCCATAGAGAAACAAACAACACTTCCTTACAAGATACAAAATTCCAGCCCCTCGATCTCTAGGATGAGGGATCTATATATAGATATTTGCAAGTGGGTGAGTCAGTTTCTGGGTTTTTTATTAGTTTCTTTTATTTGATAGTTATTAGTTCCACTTGGATATTTCATGATCTCTTACTCATCCCTGGGCGAATTCAGAGAGGCAAGTGTCATATGAGCAATTTCTAGAAGATTCCCTAGGTTTCCACCTAGCAAACTGCCTCTACAATTTGTTTACTCTTGCCCATCGCACCCTATAGAAGGGCTTTTTAGTATGCATCGCACCCCCCGTGTGCAATAAGTGAGATGCATCACACCCTGACCATGGAGCATGTGAGATGGTCGCGTTTTGACCAGTTCTGAGTAGTTTTTCAGGGAGAACTTCTGGGAGATGATGTAATCAGCTGACCTTGTTCCTTTAGGGTATGTAACAACACTTTTAGGGGCTTAGAAACCCTTGGTTTATGGACATATGAGATCAGGGTTGCAGTGCCGAAATATGTCTATAGCAGTTGCCCCCTAAAGCATGAGTTCGTAAATCTTCTAATGTCGGGTGAAATTCTTTATCATGAGGATCCGAGGTTTTTCAAACTCGAAGTTGACCTATAATAAGATACAATACAATACATTATATTCATAATATTTTCATGATCTAGTTGAGGCGAGAATTCCCATGCTCAGCTTTATAAAATCATTTTCATGTACATAGGTGTTGGTCACTTTAATTGCTTATTAATTTAAGCAGTCGAGTGCCACATAAATTGTCAACCCGGGAAAGTCGGATTATTTCAAAGGTGACCACGTATTATATGTACTTAATTTAATAGCATTAAAAAGCTGTAGTATAAAAGATTCACACTTTGTTAAACCTCTACTCTTTGTTACAACAGTTATAGTCTATTGCAGGATTTAAATAAGAACAGATAATTGATTAAAAATAAATCTTGCAAAAAGGAAACAATGGTTTGTCCTGTAACAAAGGATCAGGACCCTATCCCTCAGAGTAGGAACATTCAGCACCTGCCCCTGTTTATCCAGTTCACCATTAAACTCTGTAAATCCTAATCACCGGTGAGACACATGTACAACATCAATGGAAAAGAAAAACAGAGTATTAGCAAAAGTAAATTACCATCAGAAGCGGTGCTCGTAAATGAGGTATAAACAGAATTCACACACACAACACACAACGGAAATAAGATGGGTGAATCTTATGATGAAGGTGGGCCCTGTCCCTCTCACAAGATTCCCCAGGACACAAAACTAAGTTAAAATAGTCAGAACAGAGTTTTATTCATCCGTCAATATACCATATTACAAAGAAGATTCAGTCTTGTACTCCCGCTACAATCCCTGGGTTACAGCTTATTCATCTTCTGTTTATCCCCCCTCTAATGTAGATGTCTCCTCTTTATAGAGGAGACATCTATTACAAAAGATTTTCTGTGTAAATTCTAGTTCATCCCTTTGTACAAAAATAGGGAAATCAATTCCCGTTAATAGAATGATGTTACAGTAATGTGGATTATGATCGTTACGACCAATGTAACAATTTATTCAGATCAATCGGATTCCTTTGTTGTTGCAATTCTGGTGCGCAAATCTCAACTATCTCCTTGAGATTCATATGTTGTCCTTACTGTTTCAGCTTCGTGGTTCGTGTTGTTTCCGCTGTTTCAGCTTCGAGGTCTGTGTTGTTTCCGTTGTTTCAGCAACCGCAAAATATAGTCCTACCAGCTTTAGGTAGTTTCAACAACTGTTTAGCAACTTAGTCAACTTCAAGGATTAATTATAAAGATAGCATGATTATGTGTTGAATAAATAAACATATAGCAATGAGAAGAGTTACTGTATACCTTTCGAATGACTAGGTCAACATATTAACAAAGGCTTTCAACTATGAGTTGAGAAAGGGTAATATCATGACAAAATATAGGGTCAAAAATAGACAATATGGGATCCTAACATCCCCCCCAACTGAAAATGTTGCATGTCCACATGCAACGTCTAGTCTGAATCTGAGTCAGAATACTGGGATGAACAATGTAAATTTCTTATGCAGTAGGTATGGAAGGTGTTGTCAACCATGTCTCTAAACCCATAGACACTCTGAAGTTTCTGCCAAGCTGCCAGCTCCTCCTTTTTGGTTAATTTATATTAAGCCTTATATTGCTGTCCAGGTAGCCATAAGAGAGGGAAATGAAAGTGATAACCAATCCAGCGTTCAGCGCACTGTGTAATGCATCTAACATAATTAGGTATGCGTGAAATTTCCACCTAAAGATTGAGGGGATTATAAGCATGATATTCCTATCTCTCTTTAGGACAGTGTTCCCAGAATAGATTATTGGCTTTTATAGCGAGAGCTGCTTTAGTTTTTACATAAAACTGGCAGTCTTCCAAGACTGCTGCCTGTAATTTCCTGATGTGGTCAGTCATTCCTGGCTCTCGTAGAATTCGTTGATGTTCTGCAATGGAGACAGCCGCATGTTGTGGCTCATCACAGATCCAGAGGAGACAGTTCTCCTCATTATGTGCTGCTGACATAAAGGCATTCTACCAAGTAAGTTGATTGGCCAAGAAGGAAATGAAGGCTCTGATTTGGATATCGCCAACTAGAGGAAGTAAATTAAGCTTTCTATCTTCAGGCATAACCTCATTGTTAAGATAGAGTTCACACAACAAGTTTTGGTCGCTATTTGGTGCTTCTGTGAAGGTCTCAATAAATTGTTGTGGTGTAGATACCTGGTGGGGTCTTCCATCCTTGATTGCTTTTATTTTGAGGAACGCTAAGAGTTCTCTCAAAAACACAGAATAATTAAATGAGGGTTTCCTTGTAGCAAGTAATCGCTGGACCAAGTCAAAGATGAGGGACAATCTAGTTTTTAATTTCTTATTCTCCTTATATTGTGCATGAGACTGTTCAAGCAATTCCCAATTTCTATATGCATGGTTGAGCCATAATGACTTCTCTTGCTGAAATGCCTTTCCTTGTGAGAGCTCATATTTTGTCTTCCATATGTTACTTAGTTTCTGAAAACTAGAAGTCTGTGTGTAGGAACTGCTGACACGGGGACGTTCAGTCTGTGTATGAGCATTGCTGACACAAGGAGGTTCAGTCTGAGTCTTCTTAGTTTTAAAAGATTTTGCTACTGTTTTCTGTTCTGTAACAATTTGGGTAGGTCGGGGTGTTTTTGTTCCACTCTCTAAAATTCTTGAAGAGCCTACCGGTTCTTGTGTAATAGAAGGGTATTCCTCTTTGACTATAATAGGAGGAGGTACTAGACTGGCTCTAGACAACAGAACTTCAACTATCTTATAACCTGCTCGAGTATAGAGATCACCACATTCACTGCACATGTATTCCCTGTATTGATCCTTTTCTGCACTATTTTCGGCTACAGATGCTACCTAAGCTAACATGTAGAGATTAAGTTCCTTTTCATAGGCTTCCCTAGCCATTTTTAATTCTTGCTGATAAGCCTTGATTTCAGATTTCAAAAACTCGTTTTCTTCCTGCAAGGAGACTAAAGTAACCGGGCCTTTTGTAGTTGCAGGTTCCACTGGAGGAATGAATTGTTGTTCAGTATCAACTTTATCATTTGTGTCCACAACATGTGGCTCTTGTGTATCACCTGTTGGGTCAGTGGCTGGTTCTTGTGTATCAGCCACATCTAGGTCGCTCTCCTTTTGTTTCCCAACAAATGGTTCTTGTGTATCACCTGCTGGATCAGTGGCTAGTTCTTGTGTATCAGCCACTTCTAGGTCATTTTCCTTTTGTTTCCCAACAGGTGGTTCTTGTGTATCACATGTTGGGTCAGTGGTTGGTTCTTGTGTGTCAGCCACATACCCTATATCATCTTGGATGTCTACTTTAGATGTATCAGCAGTTGGTTCTTGTGGAGCAGCTGCCTCTTTTGAGAAAAATGATGTCACAAAATCGTGAACGCTCTGAATTTCGGTACGGGATGGTGAGGAAAGTGAAGGTTCAAGGCTGGGTGGAATACGGAATTTTAGAGCGATAGGTGGGGAGTTTGGGATAATGTCCTCAGTTACTACGGATGACCTTGTTCGTCGTCGTGGTAATGAGGTAGGGAAAACAGTAGCTTTTCTCTTTTGGGCACTTTTCCTTAAGATAGGCAGATTATGAGAAACTGAGGCCCTCGGTTTTCTTTTTAGTGGGGTTGCAGCTTCCTGCTGCTTCTTCCTCTTAAGCGTACTGATGGGAGTGTTGTCTTCCGAGTCATCGGTGGGGATATGGACCATGGGAGTGCATGGTTCAGCTTCATTACGGGTTGGGGTCTGCTGCAAATTTTCAGTGCTTAATTGTGGAGTTTCAGCTGCCGATTGCTGATTTTCAGCAGCTTGCTGGGAGTTTTCCTTGGATTGCTGGGAATTTTCTTGGGTTTGCTAAGGATTTTCCTCAGCGTGCTGAGGAATTTCCTCAGCTTGTTGAGGAGGATTATTGATGGGAGGTGGATTGTGCAGGGAAAAACCTCTATTTATTAAGAGCTGGGCCAAACGATGGCGTATAAGGGAAAGGAGTTGTTGCCTTGCTTTCACAGTATAATGTGCCATATTTTTAAGACATCCAAGCAGATAATAGGGCATATTAATTAAATGACCATGCCTCAAATGATTTAAAATCACAAATTCATGTTGGTAGACTACCTGATAGTGACCTTCATAGGTAAAATAGTGCTTAACAAATTCTGCAACCTTCGGCCATGGTGACGGTAGTGATCGAAGTGAAACACCCCTGCCTTTGGGTTCAACATGCTCCCCTGGTAACAGAAAATCTTGTTGTGCATGGAGAATGAGGTGTTTCCTGCTGAACCAGCAAGTACCATTAGTTGGTAGTCCTAAAACTTGTGCTATATCCTCTTTTGTTGCTGGAATTCACACTCCTTGGACAGTGGAGTATCCTTCCCTCAGATTATATGCAAATTCCAGAACCTGCTGTGAGTCGAATTCCGGAAGTCTTCTGAAGTAATCCACCCATCCGGCCTGTAAAAAGATTTGATATTCCTCCTGGTAGAGTTCCAGTAATGCCGTTGAGCCAGGTTCATGTCTATCAGCATTTCCTCCCATAGTTACTGGTTCAGACAAGATACAAAGTGCAGAGCCTAGTTTACCGAGGTCGAAACAGAGTAGAATGTTATAGCTAATGTCATAAGGTACAGACGGGGTGACTAGATACTACCGGAAGAAAATAGAAATGGCAGCGATTGGCGTGCTATTTAATGATTACGATATTTCGGTAACCCCCCCAACTGCAGCTTAAATGATATGGTTGGCAATACGATGATTTCGGCAGTCATATCATATCTTCTCATTAACTACGATTTAATATTCACACATAAACATGCATACCTTTATATTTACCTTTGGTTGTTGTGCCAAAAAGTATTATCTCGTCATCAATAGGTTGATGATATATACAAAGGGTCTATAAAATATGAGGGTTTTTACACAAAAGGATTTTATCATTCACAGGAAATAATAGTGAAGGATCATAATTGTTAGGATGAATGGCTGATTTACTTAATGAAGAGTAATAGTTCATTCTTGGGAACAGAAATGGGGTAATTAATGATTTTTAGCAAAAATGGACAAGATTGGTTTTAAGCACTGGAAATTGGTGTTTCAGCAACGGGAAATGGTGTTTCAGCAACGAGAAATGGTGTTTCAACAACAAGAAATGGTGTTTCAGCAACGGGAAATGGTGGAAAGATGTAAGAAGAATGAGTTGTGTTCTGAAGTGGGATGGCAATGCTTCTCCAAGCCGCATCTTAGTTCTCCCTAGATTGGAACTTTTCTCCTCAGCCACCTTCCAAAGCTAAGATCTGCAAAATAATTAATTGTAACATGGAAACCCTTGACAGGGATTATTAGTTAAGGAATCTAATCTAAAAAAAAAATACATAAACAGAAAATCAAGTGCATTGAGGGATAGCAGGTTCCCCCAAAAAGGCATAGTGTATGTCTGTCATGCAAGTAACTTTGAAATCTTCTTTAGAGATAGGTTGTTGATACAAACAGAGTCGATACCCATTCACTAATAATGGTGTTCTGGAATCATCAATCGTTAAGAGTCTGACTGTTCCGTTTGGAAAAATAGTATCTACCTCATAGGGTCCTAGCCACCTTGTTCTTAATTTACCTTGAAAATTTTCAAAACGGGAGTCATACAGTAGAGCCCAATTACCTTTTTGGAACTACTTATGCTTGATGGTTTTATCATGCCACCTGGTTCTTTGTTTTTGTACCATGGTTGTTTTATGGATGACATCCAACCTCTTTTCATCAAGTTCCTGAAGCCGTTGCAACCTAGCTGTCTGTGCATCAGTCAAGTCAAGGTTAACAGCTAAAGCAGTCCTTAAGGTTTTGATTTCAAATTCCACAGGAAAAACAACACTTTTACCATAGACTAATTCATAAGGTGAAAAACCCGTAGTATTCCTCCAAGTAGTTATGTATGCCCATAATGCTTCAGGCAACCTTTGAAACCAATCCCTTCTATTTTCCTTCACTGCTTTTGTTAAAATGGCTTCTATGACTTTATTCGTACTTTCCACCTGCCCATTGGCTTGGGGGTGATAAGGTGTAGACATTTTATGCTTAATGTGATATTTCTGTAATGTATCTTTGAAGACATGAGAATTAAAAGGAGTTCCTCTATCTGTGACTAGTTCTCTAGGCAATCCAAACCTAACGAAGATTTCTTCAAATAAAAAGGTTAAAACTGATTCTTCATTAGCTTTGAGGAGTGCCTTAGCTTCTACCCATTTTGTCATATAATCTGTGCAAACCAGTATGTAAATTATTTGATTGGATGGAGGATTAATGGGACCTATAAATTCTAGCGCCCATCTTTCAAAGGATTCAAGTATTACCTGGGGGTTAAGTGGCATTTCATCCCTATGATTAGGCTGCCCCATTCTCTGACAGCTATCGCAAGCCCTGACATATTTCTTTGCATCCTTGAAAAGTGAGGGCCAGTAATAACCCATTCTAAGAACTTTGTGTGCTGTTCTTTTATCAAAAAAATGCCCTCTGCAAGGGCCATCATGACAAGCCTTCAATATATCATAAACTTCATCTTCTCTAATGCATCTCCGAATTTCATGATCGAGTCCTGTGTGAAAAAGACATCCGCTTATCTAGTTGTATCTAGCACTTTGCTGAATGATCTTTCTCTTTTCTCTGTGCGATAGGTGTGATGGTAGCTTCCCTGCAACTAAGTAATTAGCAATGTCTGCATACCAAGGTGAGTGAGTAGATACTGCAAATAAATATTCATCAGGAAAGGAATCATCAACTGGAGTATTTTCATCAGTTTTTAGCTGATAAAGGAAATCAGCAACTACATTTTCTTTACCTGGTCGATCTAAAATTGTGATATCAAATTCTTGTAATAGTAACAACCATCTAGTAACTCGAGCATTTGTAACTGATTTGTTCATTAAATATTTAATGGTCGAGTGATCAGTATGAACAAAAGTAGTGTCACCGGTGATATAATGTCGAAACTTATTAATAGCATAAATGACTGCTAAGAATTCTTTCTCGGTGACTGTATAATTATGTTCAGCGGGTGTCATATTTTTACTAATAAAATAGATAACATACGGAAGATTGTTTTCTTCTTGACCCAAGACAGCTCCAATTGCAGTGTCTGAAGCATCAGAGGATATATGAAAGGGGAGTGCCCAGTCAGGTCCTCTTAAAATGGGAGTTGTAGACAGTTGATGTTTAAGTTCATTAAATGCTTTCTGACACTCATCAGTCCACTTAAACTTGGCATTTTTCATAAGTAACACAAAAAAAGGAGAAGCTATTTTAGAAAAAAAATTGATAAATCTTCTATAATACCCAGCATGTCCTAAAAAGCTTCTTACATCAGTTTGTGTTTTAGGGATAGGAAGAGTCTGAATTACCTGTATTTTAGTTGGATCAACTTGAATTCCTAGGAATGAGATAAAGTGTCCCAATACAATACCTTGATTCATCATCATATGGCATTTTTCAGTACTTAAGGCAAGATGTGCTTCTCTACATCGTTTAAGTACTTTCTCACGGTTTTGTAATGCATCTTCAAAAGTCACACCATAAGGAGTAAATTCATCCATAAATATTTCTAATGAATCATTAAGTATATCAGAAAAAATCCCTATTACTCCTCTTTGAAATGTTGTTGGTGCATTACATAATCCAAATGGAAGAACTCTATAAGCAAAAGTCCCCCATGGACTAGTAAAGGTGGTCTTGTCTTGATCTTGGGGTGCAATCTTGATCTGATTATATCCACTAAATCCATCCAAAAAGGAAAAGAATCTCTTGCCTACCAAATTGTCTAGTACTTGATCAATAAATGGTAAAGGGAAATGATCTTTCTGAGTGGCCTTATTTAGAGCTCTATAATCTACACATGCTCTCCATTTCCCATTTTTCTTAGGTACAATTACTAATGGGGAAACCCATTCACTATCAAATATAGGATATATAAATCCTGCATTCAGCAATTTTTGAAGTTCTTCCTTCACAATTTCCCTTAAATTGGGATTCATTCGTCATTGGGGTTGACATACTGGATGAGATCCCTCTTTAATATAAATACGGTGAGTACATAATTCAGGAGAGATTCCTTTCATAACTGTGTAATCCCATGTGAATGCTTCTTTATTCTCACGGAGTAACTTCATTAACTGATATGTTTCAACATCTATTACGTCAGGGTTTATATTTAATGTTTTGCCAGGCTCAATTTCTACTGTTATACTTTTGGTGGAGATGCCAGCTGGTATCTAAGATAGATTTTCAGTTTTAAGGTTTTGCTGAGATTCAGGATTCAAGATTGTAGTCAAGTGATCATATATTTTAGAATTAACCGAAGAAGGTTCAGAAATAAAATTTCTAATTAATTCATCCTCGGTTGAATCTTTAAGAGTTAAAGCTTGTCCTATAGTCAAAAGGGGTTGGGTCTCATCATCCTCATAATCTATCCATACAAAATTATCATTATTAATCATAGGTGTAGCATGAGGGTAAAGAGTAAGCTGCTTGGTTTCACATCCATTAGAAATCGTCATTGAGCCTGATATGTAGCCGATGAAGGCATCTATTGTAGCCAACCAAGGTCTCCCTAAAATCAATGGATGACCCCCCAACTTTGTTTTAGTTTGTAATACCACAAAATCAGCTGGGTAGTTCCAGGATTCAACTGAAATTATCAGGTCTTCAATGACTCCTTCAGGTTTGATTGTGGAGCGGTCAGCTAGCTCCAGAATGGTTGGGGTTTCCCTAATTACATCCTTTAACTGCAATAATTGTGCAGTTTCAAGTGTCATAATGTTTATTACGGCACCTAGATCTACTAGAACTCTAGAAACAAAAGTTTTTCCAACCCGCACTGTGACCGTAGGATGACCAGGGTCACCATATTTCACAGGAGGGGTTTTACCTGTCATTAGAGCAGCTAGATCACCCATCACATGAACTGTGAGGGGATCTTTAGCTTTTCTTCTAGGTTTCTTAATACAAATAGTTCTAACAGTTCTAGCATAAATTAGTACATCCCTTAGTGCTTGTAAGAGTGGAATCTTAACATATAAATTATGCAATTCTCCTAAAAGGTTAAAAGCAGGTGGCTCAAGTTTTTTGGTAAGATATAGACGTTCAGGAAATGGCGGCTCTGTTGTTTCAGCGGTCTTATTAGAGGATGATTCAACTGTTTCAGCATTGTTATTAGATGGCTTTTCTTTTCCGGTTTCTTCTTTATCAGAGTCAGAAGAAGTAATGTCATCAATAATGGGTTCAACTATCCTCCCAGAGCGTAAATGAATATCATTGCATTACATAGGGAAAACATGTTGGTTTTGAATATCAATTACCTCCAGAGCTTTATTGTTATTTGGGTTGGGTTTAGGTTGCACAGGCAGCTGGGGTCTCATTGTTTGATTATTCGGTGGAGCATTTGATGGTAAGGAGAGAGATTGCTGATACTGGGGAAATTGGTTTGGAAATGGAATTTGCTGAGTTGTCCAACTTGGATTCCATTGATTAAAATAGGATTATTGTAGAGCCCAGGGATTCCATATTGTAGGATCAGTGAAAGGGGGATTTGCTTGCTGCATGGGTGGGAAATTCATTTGATTAAAGGGTGGGTATTGATTCAAGGGCGAGTAATTTGTTTGAAAAGGAGGATGATTGTTCCAACGATTAAATGACATGTTAGAATTCATACCTTGTCCTCATGGTTGCCATTGTCTCCTTTGTGTCAATAAGTACACTGCTTCAGCTTCTTCTTCAGTTGGCTGCAGTGTTGCTTTTATTCCTGGCAAAGGAGGGCATTGTTGAGTCTCATGGTCCTTCTCACAAATGGTACAAATTGGTACCTTATCCAATGGACATTCCCTTAATGGGTGTTTTTCTCTGCATTTAGAGTAGAAGATAGCCAAAGTAGCTTCTGCTTCCGCCTGCTTCTTTTTAACCTGCAAGGTATCAATTTGTGAAGCAAAAGAGCTTAACATTTCAGTTTTAAATTCTTCAAGTAAGTTACCTATTTCAGCCCGTGTTGCTCCTCCACTTGCTGATTTCTGGACTCTTGAGTATGTATTATATTTTCTCTTTGATCTGCTTGCTGCTCCTCTTGAACATCTCTTACAGAGGTTGACAATCTCATCATATGATTCCTTAGATATATCTCCTTTTCCAAGCATATTCAACATATCTAAACAATCATCTCGTACTCCTTTTAACAGTATTGACTTAAGAATGTCCTTACTCATATTCGGAAGATCAGATCACTATAAATTATACTGTAGTCTTTCCACGAAGTCTTCCAGATTTTCGTCCTCCTTCTGAACCATCTTGAATAATTCCTCCTTCCTTTCTCTTGTTTGGAAATAGTCTTGGTATTTGGCCAAGAACTTTTCTTTCATTTGATCCCAGGTTGTGATCACATGTCTTCCCAGGGTCATGAACCATCTTAATGCATTTCCTTTTATTGTTGCTGGAAATAACTTCAACTTTTGAGGATTAGTCACATAATCATAACTCCTACACAATATATCAAATTCGAATAAAAATTCACCAGGGTCTTGAGATGATAAACCATGGAAATTAGGTAAAGTTGATAATGGAATGTTCTTCATAGGGGTTGCCCCTCTAGGAAGATCTTCAATAGGGAATTCTAAAGTGGAGAGGGAATTTTCCCCTATTCCTTTTCTTCTTCCTCCACCAAAGGGTCCTTCATTATTTCCTTCCATTGGTTGTTCCCCTGTTTCACTTGCTCGGTCTTCAATGCTTCCTGTAGGGCTTTCAATATCCTGACCCGGTTCCTCAAATTAAATATCTTCTATTGGTTCCTCAATGTCTTCCACTGACTCCTCAACTTGTTCTATTGTCTCTTCGGCCCTTTCCGGTCCCAATACTTCCTTCATTTCGTAGTCTGTTTGGAGAGAGTGCTACATCTGTGGCCTCCAAAAGCTTACCTTCTGTGATGTTTCTGCTTTCGAAATAATGTCGTCAATGAAATTTTTTCTTCCTCCTCTACCTTTGCCCCTGTCACCTGTAGTGTTAGCTTTTCTGTGTCCTTTCATGCATCCTGTACATCTAAAGGAAAGTCATTAACACTTTTAAAATATTCAGTCGCCTTCCCCGGCAATGGCGCCAAAATGTTGGTCACTTTAATTGCTTATTAATTTAAGCAGTCGAGTGCCACATAAATTGTCAACCCGAGAAAGTCGGATTATTTCAAAGGTGACCACGTACTGTATGTACTTAATTTTAATAGCATTAAAAAGCTGTAGTATAAACGATTCACACTTTGTTAAACCTCTACTCTGTGTTACAACAGTTATAGTCTATTGCAGGATTTAAATAAGAATAGATAATTGATTAAAAATAAATCTTGCAAAAAGGAAACAATGGTTTGTCCTGTAACAAAGGATCAGGACCCTCTCCCTCAGAGTAGGAACATTCAGCACCTGCCCCTGTTTATCCAATTCACCATTACACTCTGTAAATCCTAATCACCGGTGAGGCACTCATGTATAACATCAATCGAAAAGAAAAACAGAGTATTAGCAAAAGTAAATTACCATCAGAAGCAGTGCTCGTAAATGAGGTATAAACAGAATTCACACACACAACACACAACAGAAAGAAGATGGGTGAATCTTGTGACTAAGGTGGGCCCTGTCCCTCTCACAAGATTCCCCAGGACACAAAACTAAGTTAAAATAGTCAGAACAGAGTTTTATTCATCCGTCAATATACCATATTACAAAGAAGATTCAATCTTGTCCTTCCGCTACAATCCCTGGGTTACAGCTTGTTCATCTTCTATCTATCCCCCCTCTAATGTAGATGTCTCCTCTTTATAGAGGAGACATCTATTACAAAATATTTTCAGTGTAAATTCTAGTTCATCCCTTTGTACAAAAATAGGGAAATCAGTTCTCGTTAATAGAATGTTGTTATAGTAATGTGGATTATGATCGTTACTACCAATGTAACAGTTTATTCAGATCAATCGGATTCCTTTGTTGTCGCAATTCTGGTGCGCAAATCTCAACTATCTCCTTGAGATTCATATGCTATCCTTACATTTTTAGCTTCGTGGTTCGTGTTGTTTCCACTGTTTCAGCTTCGAGGTCCGTGCTATTTCTGTTGTTTCAGCAACCACAAAATATATTCCTACCAGCTTTAGGCAGTTTCAACAACTGTTCAGCAACTTAGTCAACTTCAAGGATCAATTATAAAGATAGCATGATTATGTGTTGAATAATTAAACATATAGCAATGAGAAGAGTTACTGTATACCTTTCGAATGATTGGGTCAACATATTAACAAAGGCTTTCAACTATGATTTGAGGAAGGGTAATATTATGAAAAAATATAGGGTCAAAAATAGACAATATGGGATCCTAACAATAGGACAGACAACCGTCTGTGTGGCAGATTGATGATTCTGGTAGAGCCATCATCCCTTAGCTTGGATGATTATCTGTGTAGCTATGATGTAGATTTGATGTCTTTATTTTCCTGAATATATCATAGCCCAGATGAATGAAAGTAGATCAGGGGTCTTCAAACTCGTTCAATCTTCGCTCGAAGTACAAGTCAATCCATGTGAAAGTATGTTCTGATGTTGAACATGGAATGACATTGCATGATTACCAACCAATGATGTAAGTTGTTAACAGGTGCGAGAGGAATAACCGATAATGATAATGACCCTCAAGGTACGGCAGTACAATTCACATGGTGCGAATACATGAGTCAATGTCGAACACCACACAAAATCTCTCGGTCAAAGGACATTGGTGTAAACCTGTCACCGGAAGTGAGAAACTTTCTATTGAGGCATGCAAGCTTTAAAGTACTGAAAGGGTTGTTCCTAAATCAATTTCTTGGCTAATGAGTTGATGTTGACAAGAAGTGACCTGTTGTAGGAGGGTCTTAATGAATCTCACATCTACGACACGAAATGGAGCAAATGATTTTGTGGAGGTGAAAATGATCTGATGATACAAGGTTCATGGTGGCGGTCATGAAAGAATGGAGCATGAAGGTATTGCAGTGGATGAGATGTAAGATGGGTTGGTGAATTCTTTGGGCGACTTCTCTTGAACATATCGGTGACACTAAAATGGATTGGTAGCTTTAACCCCAAAAATGGATGGTATGGAGGACCAGTGATGATATGACTGGTGAACAAAATAACCCAACCCGACTCAATCATGGTGATGGAGTGAGAGCGTCATGTTCAAGAGTGACCTGCTACCAATAAACTTTCTTCAAGTTTTCTTCCCAATTTTCCCTAGTCATTACTAACCAACACCTCTTTATTTTTGTCAAGCTTGAGGAGGATAACATATGCTTGTTTTATAATTTTCCCTTCGGGAAAACCCATTGCTATGTTTTAACGAGCCTAGCGACAATGAAACTTGCTCTTGTCTACATGGACAAGTTTGTCGCTATTGTTTTAATGAGTTTAACGACAAAGATAACTCAGTCCTTTTCAATTTTAGAGAGTCTGAAAAGAGATGGAAAGGAAACTCTGGTAATACTTTTTCATAATATAATCCCTTAAGTTGGGAAAAGTATAAAATAATATGAAAGGGATGACTTTTTGATAGTTTTAACGAGTTGAACAAGACAAGTGCTCGATCTTTTTGTGTAATGACCCCTTAGGTCCAAAAATATTAAAATCTAGAGGAGGGATGGCACTTCCAATAAATTTAATGAGCTAGAGAGGCCAATTGCTTGGCAATCTTTTCATATTTTATGAGTCAGATGAAAAGAGCTTAAAGGAGACTTGTTTTTTGAGGAACGAGTGATGCTTTTGGATAGCAGGTAGTTCTAGGTAAGGTTTGGAACTTTTCAATCACGACAGTGTAAATAAGATGGCTAATAGAATCACTCGTTGCAATTATTCCTCAAAAGTGGTAAACAATCAAATGGAGGCGTATGATCGGCCAAAAAGAGTGGAGGTGATGGTAAGAACATGATCAAGGCTCAAAAGCTGATGATTATGTGATCGCAATGGTTATTTACCGAAGGATGGGTTCATCTTTTAATGAGCTTAAACTCTGGGGGAACATATGCTCATTGCTAGGTTTATATTTTAGTGAGCTTGAACTTCACATAAACCTACTCATGCCAATCGTATAATAAGGATGTCTCATCGATAGGTTCATTTTTTAGGGAGCTTGCCACATTCGAAACTTTCCTCCACAACCTTTATTTATGCAAACTATGAATGACCAACCTACGAGTTTAAAGGGTTAAGAACCTACAAACTATGAAAATAAATGGTTGCTTTCACTTACATGCAGAAAGGTTTTCATCCCCCCAGGTACAAAGAAGTAGAGTTTCCAGGTCACCATACAGAAGTTCTTGCATTAGCAAGATTGTTCCTCCCGTGTAGCAGAAAAAACACTTTCTTGGCTCTGTCCATCGAAATGGACGAAGGTGATTCCAATTCCAATTACCTAAACTTTGATGAGGGAATCCTATTCTATTCCAATCCCATTTTCCTAAATGGATGGGTGTGTCAGACTAGTCATATTCCTACGCGGAAACCTACCTTATAACTGGGGTTTTCTTGCTAAAGCAGACCAGGGCGCATGCCTCCTGGGTTTAGCCACATTCACCAAATCACTCGTGTTCATCTGCTGGATTGACTAGAGATTGATGAGACATTCCTTGTGCAAAAAGACGAGGTAGGGATGGCACTTGACTAGTAGCTATGTTTGAACTAGGGAATGAAAGCTGGGCTACGAGCTAGACCACTCTGCCTTCATGCCGAAAAGACATCACTCAAAAGAGTGAGGAAACAATAGCTCCCATGTTATAAATGTAGTCATGCCCAAGGAGTAGATTGTAATCTAAAGGTCCTTGGACTACCATTACGTTTAGATAAATGATTTTCCTTTTCAAAGTTATAGGAAAACTTGGAAGGATCCCTAATGATCGACTGGTTCCTTTGCTGAAGCCTACCAGATTTTGAATCTTAGGCAGTAGCGATGGCGAACCAAGTGCTTTCCAAGCAGTTGAGAAAAGGATACTCACAGGAGCCCCTTCATCTATGATAGTACCAACCATGATCATTTTGTAAGCTTGTACTATGATTTGGAGTGGTACATTAGATGGTAGATGGGGTTTGCCTAGTAGATCCCAATCGAAGGAAATGACTAGATTGCTTGGAGGAGGGCCCAAATAAACGGCCAGGTAAATCTCTGACAAACTTCCTTCCTCCGGTAAAGGAACGAGTAGATTTCCCCGATGTTCATTGGATTCTGTGTTGATGAAAAGAATTTGAACGGTGTCGTTCTCATTCTATTTGGTGAAAGTATCATCTGAAGGTAAACCTTCTGAAAGGCCAATTTCCGTCTCAACCTATTGACTTTTATCCTATGTGGACTCAGAGGGTTTATCTTCAACGATAGATGCTTCGACTGACCACAAAGGTGTGTCAGTTGGATTTTTAACTAGTGACAGACTCGATAAGAGTTTCTTGTATCTAGGAGGAAGCCATAGCAGTGAAGCAGGATGGTTATCCAAGACTCTTTTAGCTTCATCTAGGAAGGGACAATGGTGGATGGCATGATTGCACTCACACAGTTTGCAAGTAATTTTAGATCTTCCTTTTTTTCCTTTGACTTCGTTTTCACCAGTTGACGGTGTACTTTCAACATGATCGTTAGAGGTTGAGGACACTAGATTGTGCAAGCGGGGAGACCAGTCCCTTAAGATCTATGGGATATAAGGATAGTCTCGATGATAGTGGTCTCCCTTGCAAATGACACATGGAGATTTAGGTTTGGATGGTGCAGTGTGTGGATTTTCACTAGACAATGTATGGTTGCCCCCTTTTGTTGTAGGCTTCTTATTCTTCTTCTCTTTCCCTTTCTTCTTCTTCTCAGTTGCTTGGTTGTTAGTTTTACTAGCTTCACCAAGTGAAGAGGAAGAAGGAGAGGGAGAAACAAACGAAGTAGAAGGTTGAGGGGTAACTCTAGTATCATCCAGTTGCTAATTTTATTGCTCAGGAATCATGGTGTTTTCAATGATAGAGGTCGAGAAAATCCATATTGGCAAGCCAATTGTCAGTCGTAGAAGGGACAATGTGGCCATATGAGGTGCACCAACATCTCCCCAAGAGGAAAAGGGACTAGGATTTCCCCCAAGGGGAAATACTTGATTGGTGGACTCCATTTCCTCAACCTAAGTCCAACGAGGGAACAGTGATGTTATTCCAATTAAAATAAATTTTATGATGCTTTGACACAACTTTCTTTTTAAATTTTTAAGAGTAGAGAAAAAGCTAAACATGACTCTAGCCGCCTTTGACTTTAATGAGCCTGAAGTGAAAAGTGCTCAAATGGACCTTTTCTTTTAAGGAGTCTAAAAAGGAACAAAATTGACTACTTTGGAAATCTAGACAGAGGGATTACCAAACCAATCACAAAACTATAGAATACTTTTTACGGTATGGCAGTCAATCTTCCCGAATGTTGTGTTCAGTGCATTGTGAATGATAGGGCGACAGACACGGCTTCCTAAGGATAAATGATATAGCCTATTGTGGTCTCCCAATATATACTCGACAGTACGTGGGAGCATGAGTCCGTACTGGCACTTGTCATCTCAAAGAGGAGGAATCACCCAACCTACGATGAAAGCGATAATTACCAGGCTTTACGATACCATAATACGTCTCTAGCATAGACTTCTAAATGTTGTGCGTTAGGTTCCAAAGCCTTTTTATGTTCATTGAAATTTATTTTACAATTGATCTTTCTTAAGTTCAGCTTTAAGGGTCACCGCATGATGTAGATATACAATTCCTAAATATGCAACCTAAGATGATAAATAGTTGTTTATTTTCTTTTTGCAATGAAAATCCTAGCTACTAAAGAAAGAGAAGCAAGATTCTTTCAATATAGAGAAGAGAGCACACACTAAGATGCACTGTCCTAAATCAATTTTCCACACGCAGTCTAACTGCAAATGCACATGCATGTATTTTTTTCCGCTTTCTTAATGTGTGAATGACAAAAAGAATGCTAGGTACAGATCTGAACTATTTTTCTTTCAAAGCGACAGTACTAACAATTTTCTTTTCAAAAAATGAAAGGAAGACTAAGACGACACTTTGTGATTTCGAATTTAAAATTGCTTTCGACACGTGAAATACTATTAATTCAAGTGAAATACAATGGTAAAAGTGTAATCAACTATCAAAAAGAGGAAGATTCTTTTCTTTGACTAAAAATGACACTTGCGACACTTTCAAATCAAAAGATGACAGTTCGATTAAGCTACTATTTGCAAAGGTGAACTGTAAATGATAAAAGATACATAAAAACATTCACAATTCTTTGAACAATGGAGGATGAATAATGCAAAGGAAGGGAATTTCAACAGTGATATACTGATCACAGATAGCAAAACTACTGAATAAAGCTGAAGACAATGAAGAGAAAACCAAAATATGGAGTTATAAATAGTCTTACCTAATCATCGCACTTGTAACACAGGGAAACAGGGATGCATCTCACCTGTAGCACACAGGAGGCGCGATGCATCCAAACTGTCAATGAGAGATAGTGTGATGGTCCAGGGACGAGACTGAGCTTGGTTTTTGCTCATAGTTTGCAACTTAGTTCAGGGATTTAGGTTGAGCTAATGATAGGCAGTAAACGCAAAGCATAGGGGCTGATCTAATGAGGTTACTTGAGCTACCACCAAGGAACTTAGGATGTTTGCAAGTCAGATGTTAAGTTCATAAACTAACCTGGAGTTTGACTAAAGAAACGTTGATCTACTTTGTAGTTGCATAGCGAAAGCAGTTTGAAGGCTAGCTGGCTTAACTTCAGGCTCCGTCTGTAGTTTATAAAGCAAACATATAGAAACAAGCAAACAAGCTATTCGCTTCCCAGTGGAGTCACCATTTTGTTATCAGGAAAACTAGTGTCCATTCAGAGTTGCTAGTCCCACTAAGACGAGTAGCTATCTTAGAAACAAAGAAACTAAAGTCACTTGTGTTTTCCTTTATGAGAAATAGATGAGAGAGAAGCAGAGAGTACCAACCTCAATCTTTCATTTGGCTCCTTGCTTGTTTCCTCTCCCCTTTGATAGAGCTTTGCCACTCTTTCCTTACTTGTCCCACTTCAAAGAATACCTGTAGAGTCAGAGCAGCATAAACCATCAAATCATAGAGATCTATAACCATAAATAATATAGGATCATATATATATTAACCATACGAATGCATATATCAATACAAGATTCAAAGATATACAAGAATATGGAGGAAAACTCAAATAACTTTATTGATGGAAGTAGTAGAAGAGAGGGTTACAACCCATTGATCTGAGCCAGTGCCATCCTCCCAGCATGAAAGCCCTCTTCACCTCATGAAAAGCTAGATCACCCAACATTATGATATTCCACATAGAAACCAACAGCACTTCCTTACAAGATACAAAATTCCAGCCCCTGGATCTGTAGGATGAGGGATCCATATATAGATATTTGCAGGTGGGTGAGTCAGCTTCTGGGTTTTTGATTAGTGTCATTTCTTTGATAGTTCTTGGTTCCACTTGGATATTCCACAATCTCTTACTCATCCCTCGGCGAATTCAGAGAGGCAAGTGTCATATGAGCAGTTTCTTTCCACCTAGCAAACTACTTCTGCCATTTCTCTACTCTCGCCCATCGCACCCTATAGAAGGGATTTTCAGTATGCATCGCACCCCCTGTGTGCAATAGGTGAGATGCATCTCACCCTAACCATGGAGCAAGTGAGATGGTCCAATTTCGACTAGCTCTGAGTAGTTTTTCAGGGAGAACTTCTGGGAGATGATGTAATCAGCTGACCTTGTTCCTTTAGGGCATGTAACAACAATTTTAGGGGCTTAGAAGCCCTTGGTTTATGGAAATATGAGATAAGGGTTGCAGTGCCAAAATATGTCTATAACAATTGTGGTCTCCCAATATATATGTGACAGTATGGGGAGCACGAGTCCGTGCTAGCACTTGTCGTATCAAGGAGGAGGAATCACCCAACCTTCAATGAAAACGATAGTCACTAGTTTTAACGACACCGGAACATGTCACTAGCCTAGACCTCTAGATATGTTGCGTTAACTTCCAAAGCATTGTTAGGTTCATTGAAATTCATTTTAAAATTGCTCTCGTTTAGAGTTTGTCTTTCAATGGTTCACCGCGTAATGATGATCTGAAATTCCTAAGATGTAATCTACAATGATAAATAATCTTTGTTTATTTGAGCAATGAAAATCCTAGCTACTAGGGAAAGAAGATAATAGTGCATTTAAGCAAAGAGCAAAGAGCACACACTAATGCATTTTCGTAAATCATATTTTCGCTCATAAATCATAAAATGCTAAATGCAAATGCATGTATTTGTTTTCACTTTCCTTAATGTGAAAGATGCAAAAAAGAAAATTCAAAATGACATTTTCGACAATTTCTTCTTCAAAAAGAGAAAGGAAGACTCAAAATGACACTTTCAATTTTGAATAAAAATTCTTTTGACACTTTGAGTGTAAAAAAGTCAAATCAAATACATGAAGAAAAATTTAATAGACTATCAAGGGAAGGAAGAATTTACAACAGTTCTCTTTTCGACAGAAAATGACAATTACGACACTTTTTGTATCAAAGAGACAAATTGACTAAAACAACTTTTCGACAAAGGATTGTAAATGAGGAACAAATACACAAAAAAAATCACTAATCCTAATGTAATTGAGGCTGATCTAAGTGATGCAAGTAAGCTTCAGTAAAGAGGCACTATTCATAAGCAGCAAAACAACCAAACAAAACTAAAAACAAGTCAAAAACCCTCAATTTCTAGATGGAAAAAGAGTTCAGTCAATCATCGCACCTAGGCTTCATAGAATTGAGATGTATCACACTTTCTACACTCAGGAGGTGCTATGCATACTAAAACATAGTGGAAGATAGTGCGATGGTCTAGGGAATGCAACTGAAAAGGTTTTTGGCTCATATGTGGAGCTATTTTCAATGAATTTAGTTGGGTTTTGATGAACAATAATGACCAAAGTATGATGGAATGTCTTGAGAGGTTATTGAGCTACCAAAAGGGCATCTAGATGTGCTTGAAAGTCAAATGTTTAATTCATAAACTAAACCAGAAATTGACTAAAGCAGCATTCATCTACTATGCAATTGCAAACCAAGAGCAGTTCGAAAGCTACCTGGTTATCTTCAAACTCTTTCTATAGTTTGTCAAATTGAACATAAAACAAACAAGAACAACAAACAAAAATCTGGTCTCCCCAGTGGAGTCGCCAATTTGTTTCTGGGAAAATTAGTGTCTTGTCAAATGACTAACCCTCTAGGTTTGGCAGCTACCCTAGAAACAATAGTTTAAAGAAATTCAATGATTTTTCCTATGTGTAACAGATAAGAGAAAGATAATGGGACCAACCTGGAACTTCCGCTTAATCCCTTGCTTGATCTCTTTCTCCTTTGGCAAATCCTACAACTCCTCCCCATACTTAACACGCTCGGAGAGTACTTGATCAAGTACAACAACGGAGAACCATCAAAGCATCATGATCTATTACAACATAAACATTACAGAATCATATATATAATGAACAAATGATAGCATTCACAATTGCACAATCTATGGGAGAAAAGTTGAAGAGCTTTATTAATATAAAGGAGAATTACAACCCAGTTGCCTGATCCAACGCCATCCTCCTGGCTTCAATCCTTCTTCACCTCATGAAGTAGCAAGATCACACAAACAAGAATACAATACTCTCTCCTCAATGAAAAACTATCAGCATTTCCTTGCAATTCACAATATTCCAACCCTCTAATCTCTTGGATTGGAGATCCATTTATAGATATTTGCAAGGGTGTGATTCATCCATGGGGTTTGATTAGTGTCATTCCACTTGTTACAATTGGTTCCACAAGAGAAGGGATTGGATATGGTTTCCTAGTTCCCTTGTTCATCCTTGAGCGAATTCAGAGAGGCAAGTGGCATAGGAGAAGTTTCTAGAAGATTCCATGAGCAACCAACCAACAAACTATCTCAAAAATTTGTCCATCCTCGCCCATTGCACCCTAGAAAAGGCCTAAACAATATGCATCACACCCTGGCAGTGTACCACGCAGTATGCATCTCACTTTTCCAATGGAGCAATCAGTATGGTTCAATTTAGGAAATTTCTAGATGGTTTCTCAGATGGAACTTTTGGGGAATGATGAATTCAGATGACTATGTTCCTTTAGGGTATGAAACAACTCTTTTAGGGGTTGATGAGCCATAATACATCAACAGATAAGTTTGGGGTTGATGTGCCCAAATGTGTCTTTAATGGGTTGAATCGAAACTGAAGTGACTACAATTTGTATAATCGGTTGAGAGGTCATGCTCTGAATGAATGGACCTGAGGTAGGCGTAGTGCTAGAAGACCAAATGGGGTTCTGATATAATGACGAGGCACTAGGAGTGCCCAAGACCAACTGAACTAGAGAAGTTTAACCATGCGACAGTTGGGGCTCACTAAAATCAAGATAAACATTAGATAGGATGCTTCCTGTATATGGGAAACCCTTCGGAGGGAACTCATATCCCTGCTCTTCACCCACATGAGGAGTATGAGTAGTAGAAACTTTTGACCTACTCGAACAGGAGACTAGGGTTTCACCTTCTGACTCCATAGAAAACAATTGGTGATGAGTTGAAGATGAATGAGGAGACAACTCTAAAGGAACACTAGGCTAATCGTATAGACTGTAACGGTGTTGTAGAGATAACACAAAAGGGTCTGATGGATAAGAAACGAGTATTTGCGGACTATCAAAATTCTACAGACTCTCAAGAGTTTGGATAGGATTATTAGGGGATTTCAGGCCATATTTGTAAGGTGACCCAATATCTGATGGAGGCGGATGAGAAGGCAAAGGTTGAATACTCACAACAATCCTAATTTCAACACCTTGATCCTCAAGCGATTGTGGAAGTTTGGGGAAAGTTTCTCTGGATGAACTTCTAGAAGGAGGAGAGGAAGGGGAATGAGGCAAACCTGATGGTTCGGCCATGATGACTTTGTCTCAAACAAAAGAGAAGAGATATTAATTTCAAGGCTTCTTCAAAATATATTAAGGGTATATTGATGATGTGGTCTAGAATAAGACTATCAGGAATGTGATTTTATTGTGGGAAAAAAAATATTTAGACGTTGAAACAGGTTGATTCCGTTTCATGTTTTAAGAGTCGAGAAAAAGGAAAAGATGACTCTACTCACTTTTGGTTTGAATGAGCTCAAAAAGACAAGTGCTTGATGATTTTTTAAATTTAAAGAGTCAAAAAGACCAAAATTATTGCTCAGGATAATTTAGGCAAAATGGATTACTAGGTAACTGTGAACTTCAAAATACCTCTCAGCAAACCAAAATGTACGAGAAGGCAATATCCTGGAATGTTGTGTTTGGTGTATCACATTTACAAGGCGGAAGAATCAGCTTCCTGTGGATAAAGGATTGCAAACCTAGTGGGGTCTCCCTTTATATACACAATGGTATGGGGAGCACATGTCCATACTAGCACTGTTTAATGCCGAAGTGAATGACAGCTGCTAGGTTTAAAGACGTCGAAACACATCTCTAGCCTAGACCTCTAAATGTGAGAGTTCAGTTTCAAATGTTCCTTAGGTTAACTGAATATATTTGAAACATTTATCTTGAAATTAAGTCTTAGTTTTTAGGCCTTATCGATGTCACCTAAAAAACTCTTATGTGTAGCTATATGAGACAAAACCCTTTCAATTTGTTGAATGCTTACACTAATCGAGAGAAGAGAAAACAATCAATGCAACAAACAAGCAACTGAAAGTAAGATGACTATTCACTACGCTTTTCAAAAAAAAAAAAATGAAAATTTTTTCCACTTCCTACTCTTCATATCAGATGCACGTCAACTAGTCCTTTTAACAGTAAAAGAAATCCATTTTATTTCAAATGTTATTTATGATGTAATTATAGCTTTCAATGGTGCTACTTAATGCAACATATCAATTAAACAAACTAGAAGGATGTATTTCTTCAATGGAAAGATAAAATGAATCTTTCACATAAACATTTCAATGAATATTTCAAAACAATCAAACATCAATCAAATGTAAAGCATGATAAAAAGAATTCCTTTCAAACTAAAAATGCAAAAATTTAATCAAACCAAACCGAGCAATGTAATCTATGCTCAGAAAAGAGACGTTCAACAAAAGAAGAGAAAACAAAACTTTTTCACTCGTTCAATTGAAAACAGAGCAATATAGATGCAAGGACCAAAACATGAAATGCATGAAGCAAAAATTCACCTACTTCACTTGATAAGCAGATAAGAAAATGAATGGACAATGACCTAGATACCCTAGGACACAAACCATCCAAAAACCTAAAAAATCAAGTAATGCAATCTCAAACCAATCAAGCAAATAGATCAAGACAACAAAGTATTCTAGCGAGGGAGAATAAAGGCAAACAAGCGAAGAAACATAATCTATGAGGACAAGGTACACTGGGAATGATTTAAGAGAAGCCCTTGATTTTAACCTACATCAGTCGACACGATGGTCTAACTAGCAACGAGTGCCATAAGGGACTGTGGTGTGATTGTTCAAGAGGAACCCATGCTGGTTGGTGCCACTGTTAGAAAATTAACAGCGCTGATCAAGGGATTCAAAGAAAAAAAAAATTCCACAAACCAAAACCAGACCTGTCACTTTAAATTCAAGAATCAAAGCAATACATGATGTAAAGTATTGATTATAAAAGAGAAAGAGAGAAACGAGAAAAGTTGTCACAAATCATGAAATGAAAAACAATCCAAAGAGAGGGATGGATCCCAAGTTGAGTCGTTAATTTGTGGAGTAGGAAGATTCTCTCTGTAGACAGAGACAATCCCTCTAGCCCAGGGGAGAGGGTCTAGCCACAAACAAGACAATCTGACATAAGTTCCCTTAGATTGAGAATGGATAAGATCCTACCTCATGTATCAATAATCCTTGTTTGATGAAGTCTTTTTGTCGTTTCTCCAACGATCATCTCCTTAATTTCAATCAAGCACTTGAAACAAATAGATAAGAAACCAAAGCACACATGATAGCATAGAATATATTCAACCTACTTTAGAGGCTAAGGAGTCTGAAGCTACCAAATAGCATATTCAACTGATATAGGAAACAAAATATCAGTTTTATTATTATGAAAAAAAAAAAAAGTACAACCTTCACATTAGCATTGTAGGTTTCCTTCGATGTGTTCAGGTTCCATCACCACTATTAGCATCTCATGATTCACCTCAAACATTGGAATTTCAAGGCTTCTTCCTCTTTACTCCAAACCAGACAAATTACAAGTTTATTCGCCCTTTACAAACACAAAATAGAAGGCTAAGGCTCTCAATATTTGTTTTGGCTATCAATATTTTGCAGATTATTCCAACCCTTTCATTAGATAGCTGAGGTTGGAAAAGGAGAGGTTTATACAGCTTGAGAGAGGGGACATAGATCCTCTTATTATGGGATAGGTCTTATCCCTTTTGGTTAGTTCCATTTTAATATGGGAAAGGATCCCAAACAGTCTCTCTCAGCTCTATCTCGACTAACCATTTACCAGACTTCCATTCATGAAGCTTCTAGACCTGGAAGCTTCAACTCCATTTAAAAAAAAAAATTGATAGAGGGTTACCAATGATGTTTGGGGCTAGGCCCAGTGTTAGACTCTGCAAATCAGTGTAGGGAAGAAACTGAGTGATAGGATCAGCCTTGAAAACTGACTTTGAAGGGATATTCTTGGGAAATGATGCAAGAGGAAAATGTTTTTCAAATGAAGAGTCATGTAAGGACATGTTCTTCATGATAGGAAAACACATGAGGGTCACTGTAGAGGTCCTCTAGTATCAAGGAATGGGGAGTACAGGGACAGTGACAAAATGTTGTGTAACATAGGGCGATATTGATCATCATAGATGGTGTGAAGGATCCAACTAATACCTCATTTTTCTGGGAAGAACACTGCACATGAGATGTGGATTTCTCTTCAAAATTTGTTCCGGAATAAGAATGAGAATCAGGTAGTAGGATTGGAGGATAAGTTGAAGTCCACCAAGATTATCTAGGGTGAAGGAGTGACTTCCTATTTGATGAGATTATCTCAGGTCAGAGATGAGATTCCTACTGTCGGTGTGACTATTTTATATTCTTATATGGTGAGGATTTCTTTAAAAGGGTTCACCGAGGAATGGGAGCCCTTCATGAAGGGGATCATTTCCAAATAGGATTTTCCATACTAGAATAGGTTGTGGGACGACTTCACTCAAGAAGCGTTGTGAGATGAGAATCTTCATTCGAAGAAGAAGGCTTCAAGTGATGACATGGCACTTGTAACATGGATGAAGAGTAAGAAAAAGAAGGACTTGACCAAAGTCAAGTATTTGAACTGTGGTGAGATGGTTCATTTCTCGTCGAGATTTCTAATTAAAAAGATGCCAGGAGATGATGAGAAGAGGAAAGTGAATTAGGTTTTCATCCTTTCCATCTCTACTAAGATATATGCTCTCACCAAGAGGTTGGAGGAGGAGGAAATTTCTATTATCTCTCATTTCCCATAGGGTACTATTGATGAGGATGGATGGTATATGGAGAGTTGTGAATCGAAACATATGATAGGGTCACAGGAGGTTTTCAAGAATCTAGTTGAATGATACTTGATGTTGCACATGGTGTTGGGTGACAAGAGTGAAAAGATGATCTAAGGATTGGGAGTTGTGCCATTCAGGATGGAGACAGAATGGGTGATATGGGTCTAGGATCTACTATTTGTACCAAGACTCAGATATAGCATGATATATGTCTTGATCACCGAGAAGAAGGTATTTTAGGTCATGTTCCATGATGGAAAGGAAAGACATAAACCTAAAGGATTTAGCTCTATAGTTATTGTTCTTGGAGTTAGAGAGCATGGTTTATACAAGTGGATAGGCAAGCTTATGGATATGAGAAGAAGAGGCAGGAAGACCAAGTACATGTTCCATAGAAGAAAGTGCATGTGTATGCTTCATAGGGGTAATTATAGGTTCCAGAGTAGAGGGTCTAGGTTCCAGATACTCAGGGAGAGTTGAGTTCTAGAGAGTATTTGCAGATTCAGAGGGATTATTTGTAGCCCAAGAAGAGCACATGTTTAGTGGGAAGCAAGGGTGCTTCTAAATCTACCAATAAGTAATGATGGAGGGATTGGAAAGAGATTCAGGAAAAGCAGAAGAAGTAGGAATCTTCTAGTGACAGTGACACTTCCGAGAGAGGCGTGGTTCATACTACATGGATTACTACAATTGTGAGCACATGAGGTGAGAAAGTGTTGAGAGTAGTGATGATGATGATGAGTTACTTCCTAGTATTGGAAGTACCTCACTCACTAAGATAGGGTGTTGATTTCGGAGTAGCTTGGGAGGTACTCCAAGACCTAGGGTTAAGGGTTTAGAGGCTAGAGCACCACAAAGATGATTGTGGGCTTGGAACCCAAGTGTTATAAGTCATTTTATCACATCCTATTAGTGAGCCTCCTAATGGGATAAATCAACATTCTATTCCCCCTTATCACCATCTTGCATAAATCCCTAAGCATGTTCTCTTCATCCCCCATAATTTCATCCTTAAAATGCATCATGTGAGCCTCTTTGAGGACCAATAATCCCTGTAAGCCTACTAGGGTACATTCACCTATAGGTTGCTCTACCATGGCCTACGTTGGTCATGAGTAGGTTCATCCCCTTTGCACTTGCATTGCTTCTAAAAATACAGGAGAATGATTGGGATTCCAAAAGATTCCCCTTGTAAGATTTTCTAGAAGTTGTTTTAACTACATACCTTGGATAAAAAATTCAGATCCTATCCTTCCTTACTTCAAAGTTTTCACCACTTATCCTTTGATCTTATCCCTCCATGAAATGTGGATATCTTACCCTATATTGGTAATTGGATAATAACTCCCAACTTACCCTACTTCTATATATATTCCCAGCCTTCTATGTGGATGGGAGTTGGCTTTTGGAGAGTGATTATGCCCTTATGCTACTATAGTGAGTCGTTATCATCTCATTCATTTAGGGTGATTGGAGGTGCATATTGTGACAAGGAAAGGACAAGTCAACAATTTGGAGGAGCTCTTCTACAAGATCAATTGCTACTTATGGTTGTAATCTCCTTCCATTTATATTAATGCAAAGAATTCATTTTTTTCTATATGTGATGGTTTTATTTCATATATTTCAATATCATCTTGATCTATTGAATTAATTACTTAGATGATGCTACATATATGTCGTAGTTTCTTGGCTTTTGTTATCTCACTATGAAGGTTCTAGTTTTTGAATTTGAAACTAGAATTGGAGCTTCCAAGCTAAATAAGTAGAGAAAGGTGTGAAGGATTCTAGTTAGGCCTCACTCCATAATCTATTTACTTTAAAGAAAAGCATTCGGTTCCATGTCTTTCTATTGTTCTAACTTATCCACCGACCTAGGGGAGATACTTGTGTCCGCAATTGTAAATCTCGTATAAGAAATCGGTGACCATACTGGGGAAGGGAGTATTCCCTTAGTGGTATCCTTGCCCATTATGTTTGATTACCTCCTTGACAGGCCTTTTTTGTATTGTCAAACCAAGAAAAATCCTAGGAAGTGACTTCAATGACCCTATTTGTAATTTTTGTGTCAGAATTCTCTTTCCCAGGCCCAACCCACCCCCTGTTCCTTTGACATAGAGTTTCACCTCACCGTGGCCCACTCTACACCAACATTGATATGCACTAGTGCCTCTTATGCAGTAGTGCCTCTTATGCACTAGTGTTGGCCCCTATTTTTCCATGAATGTTTCCTTGGTTCTTGAGCCTCTCTTTGGTTAGCCTACTTCTAGCTGAACTTCCCTGATTTTTTAGTGTCTTGTGGTCTCTCTAAAGCCTCATTTTGGTTTTCATTTGTGTTGTTTGCCTTTGGTAATAATTGGTTTAGATTTTTCTTTGTTCTTGTCACTTGGTCATTTGCAAACTGATTTTTTTTTATTGTTGACCACTTAGACAAATTTTGATTCTAGTCCTCATTCTGAAAAGTGTAAATGAATTAGTAAAGTTTTCTTCATTTCAAAAATTAATTTTTGAGAAAAGAAAAATTTTGCGTTGACATTTAGGATTTTGTATATGCAATAGTAAAGGAATAGTAGCATTGGAAAGGAAATTGCATCTTGCATCATGTTCGTTGCATATTGCATGTTGCATCCTCATTGTTTCTTCCCTTATTTAGCTAGATTTTCATTTAAAGAGAAAGGATTTTATTTTCTCATGCTAGATTTTAATTTTAGGATATTTAGGTGACATTCATGGTGAGCCCTAAAACTGAAACATAATGAAATATAAACAAAAAAAATTATTGAATCAACGTAAGGAGCATTTGTAACATTAACACAAACATTTAGAGCTTTAGGCTAGAGACATGTTCTGGCATCATTAAGCATAGGAACTATCATTGTTTGCAAGCATTTTATCCTGTGGGTGAAATCTCATTGCACGTATGTGAGTGTATAAGATAGTACTCCATGTAACTTCATGTATATTGGTAGTGCTCCACACACGTAAATCATATGGGAATGCTCTCATTGAATGGTTACACATTAGACAACACTACTATGGACTCTACTCCCACGTACCATCATGTCTGTTTTAGGAGTCCCCAATAGGTTTCTATCCATCCATAGGTAACTGAGTCTACCACCTTGTATACCATGATACCCCGAACACAACACTAGGGGATATTTGCTATTGTACATTAATTCCTTGGTTCACCAAGGTGTATATTGGAGTTCATGGTTGCTTGGTAATCATTTATGCCTATATTACCCTCTTTCTAATTTATTTATTTTGTGGTAATAAAATTTATTATCTAATGTGGAAGAACGAATACCCCTCCCTGACATTTACATAGAATGAAAAGTAAGCCTCCTCTTCCTCCAAAGGCTAATCCTAACCGTCATCCAAGACATAGGAAAATGAAAACCACCAAATGAAGAACATCAAAAACTACTTCTGGCCCTCCTCCCAATATTTATCAACCAGAATTATATGTCCCTTTGAGTTGTGAACCCGAGATTACATCTATTCCTGTTGGTGACACTAACACAATTGAAACAGAAGCCCTTGAAACTTTGTTACTGGAGGTCATTAAATTTGATATCCCTGAGTCAAAAACTTTATATTCATGAGGTTATTGAACCTAAGGAGCCTCAGTGACCTTCATCTATTTCTTTGGGAATTTCTTCCTCTCTTCCTTTATCTGAGACAGAACCAATATATCCTTGACCTAACTGTGAACCTCTTCCATATGAAATTATGAGTATTGAATATATTCCTCAAGAAGAGCCTCATCCTTCTACTCTCACTCAGTGGGAAGGACTTCAATTTTATCAAACCGATCTTCTTCCATCTCTTCAACCTCATACATAATCTCCTTTACTTGATTCTTCAGACCTACCCACGGATCTCTTGTGACAATCTTCATATGGATTGTTAAACATGATTGGAAATAATTCAAACTCCCCAAATGTGTCCACCGCTATGGTTGATACTTCCTCATCTATGTTAGTAACATCACTATAAGCGCATTCTTATGGTAGCCCATCTGTCTCGCCTAGTTATTAGTCGCTATCTGGTACCTTTTCCGGTGTGGCTTCTAGTCCTTGGACCTATCCCATGTCATCCAATTTCGGAATAATGTTTGGTACTTCTCTTATGAATTTCTCACAATATTATCCTCTTCCTCCATCTCCACCTACAATAGAGCAAGAGGCTAGCCCTTATGTTAGTGGGTAAATAAACCCTCAACAGGCTAATCCTCCTTATGTTGGGTACCCTCCATCTGAATCATAATTGCCTCCATCATCCCCTCCTCCCATGGAAGGGGGAAACCTATTGTTGGTATACTTCAATATGGTAATCCACCTATTTATAGTCCTCCTCATATTGGAATGGCTTCCAGTGTTTGTAAACTTACGTCACTAAACCAACTTGGTTAATTTTGGGATTGATCATTGAATCAAACTATATCGTCTTCATCGCAAATTCCTACCTATCCTTATACACCTCAACAAGCTCAAATAAATGTGAGCCAACCTTTACATTTACAGTGTTTGGTTCTCCCCAGATCTCGATTCATCATCCTGTACAAGGTCCCTCACCTTCTCAATCACTTGTGCAAGGTACTCGTCAAGTTTTGGTAGGTCAAACTATTCAAAATTTGGCACAGTGTGAATCGAATGCGTACCAGGGGGCAATGAAAACCCCTATCGAGCAATAGTATGGATCACATCAAGTACCTTTTCAAGACCAACAAATCCAAACCAAACCATTCCAATAACTTTATCACCATCATGGGCCAGGAAACAAACTCACTTGCATGTTGGTTATCAGAACCCTCCATATTCTGGCAACTAGATTCCTTATTACCAGAAACCTCCTTATCCAAGAATGAAAGTGCATGTTTCCTAGGCTATCCCCTCATATTGAGGCCACCCGCCTCTAGAATTTAATCAACAATTTACTTTTTTGGCTACTCTTGAATTACCGGATTTAGCTCGACCTACTAATGATTCCATTGCTCTTTCACCATGGTAGACAATTTTACCCACTAAATTTCATTCTGATATCCCAAAATTCAATGGGAATCCTTGAGAAGACCCATCGACACATGTTATGACATATCATCTATGGTGTTAATCCAGTTCACTTAATGATGATTCCATTCAACTCCATCTTTTCCAATGAACACTTATGGGTACCACGGTTCAATGGTATATTGAGTTACCTAGAGCATCATTTTACAACTTTATCACTTTACCCACTACCATCCTTACACATTTCTAGTTGCGCATCAGATACGGAGATGGAAATGAACGATTGACTAACGTCAAAAATTTATACTCTACTCAAATTTTGGATCATATTCATGAGTGGAGGTGCCAACGTCATTTGGTTAGGACTTATGTTAGTGATTAGTTGTTAGCAGAATGGTTTGTCAAAGCTTTGTTAGTTCCCATAACAAAATATGTGGCCAAAGGTGGAGTTGTGATAGAAGAGAAAGTTATTGCTTGTGCTTAATATTTAGATTTCGTCTATAACTAATCGAGCATGCTCTATGATAAGATACCAAATGCTCCGAGACCCTAGAACATTGTCCCTCCTCCACCTAGTAAAAAATCTCATGCTACCAATGGCATTATAGGTTATGGAAATCCACAGCTAGTGAGTAAACCATATGGTATTGCTCTTACCACTCTTGCACAAAACCCTCCATCACATCCTCCTATGGTTTCTTCTTCTAAGATAAATGTCATCTCATCTGATAAAGGAAAGTCTCAACAAAAACATGGAAGAAAGAAGAAAGTTAAATGTAATAAAAAAGAAATATTCCTCATCGCAAGATAAAGAAATAAATACGTCCTCATATGAGAAACGAAAGCCTCAATACCTATGCTTGATTTTTAACGAGCATCACTTTACACATGATTGTTCACATCATGCTAAAGTGAATCAATTTCTTATATCATCCACTTCTTTTGTTCTGTTGACTGACCCGTTTCCCAATCAGGGGACTCATATGGTTTCCCGAGATGGTTCTTCCTCTAACACATTTTTGATGCTTTCCCCCTCAAAGATGAAATCCGATGTGATGGTGGCCACTTGGAATAAGAACTATGGTAATGCAAATCCACTTAATGAACAAGATACTAATAAACCTACTAGTTCGAAACTACCTTCATATGTTCTTTCTCCACATCTGGTTCCTATTGAATTGACTATCAAGCCTCCGAACACTATCATCAATAAGTCTGCTTTCAACCCTCGTTCAAGAGTCTCTCAAAATTACAACGTATTTGAGAACTTGGCTCAGTCCCCATCATCTATATCGACTCTTGAGGTGTTTCAAAACTACCCCACCCAAAAGAAGGCCTTGTTGTCAGCTATTGGATGTGTGGATCCATCGAATTCCAACCTAGTGTTTTTCTCTCATGAAAATTATAACCCTTGACTTCTAGCTTAGTTAGATTTTATAATTCAAGTCATTGTCCATGGTAAGAATGTTCATCATTCTATTGTGGATGAGGACACCTCGACCTACATTATATCTTTGTCTTACTAGAAATCAATTGGTTTACCCCAACTGATTCAATTGACCACCACATTAAAATCTGTTAATGGAAGGACATACAAACCTTGTGGGATTCTAAATTCCCTCCAAGTGGAACTAGGGGGCAAAGCTATCTTTGTTTAAGTATAAGTTATCAATGGAACTCTTGATTATAATCTTCTACTACGACGTACATGGTTTTATGATATGGCTACCGTCATTTTGACTTAATTTTGCATTATCACCTTTCCTCTTAAAGGTGGGATAATGGCCATAGATAACCTCACCTTTTTCACCTATGATTCCAATGTTACTGGAAGTGTCGCTCTCAGAGGGGAAGCCCTACATTCCTATCATCATGTCGAACTTGGTTTTTGGAAGGATTCATCGCTTATGGGAACCTTTTTTCTCTGTCCCCCTCTCCTTCCCAGCTACTCCCCTTCAGTTTCTTATATCAACATGATATCATCCTCTACAATCCTCATTGATCCATGGATTGTACCTTATAAAACTGACATCAAAATTTTTGGCGACCGAATGTCACTTAGCGTCATTGAGCAGGATTATGAATCCATTTACTCGTATTTTTCATCCCATACCTTTTATTCAATCAATTGGGTAGATTGATCACTATATTATGGCATGCCCTATAATTCTTTCTTGCATACATTCTCTACTAACGAAAGCAACATGGAGATCGTGATGTCAAATGATGCATTGTGGGATGAACATCACCATTGTTCCTCCTTCCCATATATCATTGAAGGTAATCTCAGTGGTGGATACCTACCTAATGTTGTCAAACCCTTTATGAATTTCATCTCGATTCATGGGAACAACTCTGAAAATAATCTTTTGAATATCACAGAAATGATTCCTCTCGATATTTTGATTAAATCAGGATTAGTAAGAAATTTATACATTGGAGCATCTTGTTCTTCATCTTAAATCGAAATTTATCAAGCCCTTTTTTGTGAGTTCAAAGATGTCTTTGCCTAGACATATGAATAAATTCCAGGTATCAACCCAAACATAGTGGTGCACAAAATCAAGACGTATCCTGACGACACCAAACCCATCTCGTAGGACCTTCGTCTAGTCCATCCCAATAAGGCTACTGGGATAAAATCTAAAATTGATAAGATTCTTTGGGATGGTTTCATATACCCTATTCCTTTAACTAATTGGATATCAAACATTGTCCCTATAATGAAGAAACATGGCACAATTCAAGTATGTTTCGATTACCAGGACATAAATCGAGCTTGTCTGAAATACAACTACCCAATCCCATTTATTGACTAGATTGTTGATGATTGTGTTGGCTACGATATTTATTCTTTCATGGATGCATTCTTGGGCTATAATATGATCAAAATTCTCCCAACGTACCAAGCTAAAACTACATTTAGTTTTCCCTGGGTTACATTTTCTTATAGAAAGCTCCATTTTGGTTGCCATGTTTCAACACGCAATGGAGTATGCTTTCCATGACATCAAGCATATTATGCATCCCTATATGGATGATCTCCTAGCTCACTCCAAGCTTTGTGATAATAACCCCATTCATTTACATGCCATATTTCTTCATTGTAGACATTATAATATTTGAATTAATTTGCACAAATGTGTGTTTTGTGTCAGTTCTGTCAGATCCTCAGTTTTTTCATTTTGAAACAAGGAATTTGTATTGATCCTTTAAAATTCTAGGAAATATTTGAATTTCATGTGCCTTCCTCCCTCATTTAGTTACAAAGATGGCAAGGGAAATCTACCTTCCTAGGGAGGTTTGTCCCTAACTATGATCAACTGAACAAAGGATTTACTCATTTATTGAACAAGGGGATTCCATTCCATTGGATGACATTGCACAAAAATCATTTGATGCCTTGAAATATGTACTTGTTTGGGAATCTCTCTTATATCCCCTGACTATCAGCACAACTATTTCATGTACCTTGTTGTTGCCATCTCTGCTATAGCTATGGTGTTGGTCCAAGAAGAGGATTTTATGACTGAACATACCATTTATTGTTTAAGTCAGAACTTGAACAATATCAAGGTCCAGTATAATCATGTTGAAAAGTTGTCTTTGGCAGTCATTCAAGCCATCTAGAGATTTCACCATTATATATTTCTTTGCAAAACTATGGTCATTTCAGATTAAAACCCTGTGACATACATATTATCATGTCAATTAATCAAGGGGAAATACTCTAAGTGGATTTTTATTCTCCAAGATTTTGACTTGAAATTCATGAAATCCAAGTTGAAGAAATCCTTATTTTTTGTCGAGCTAATGTGTGATCTCCCTTCCCTTGATGCTGAATCTACATCTGAAGATTCCATCCCAGACGAATCCTTGTTTATAATCTCATCATCTAACCCATGGTATGGATATTTTCTTATCTATCTCTAGACTAAGACTTTCTGACCTAATACCTCTCGCTCAAACCAATGACATATCTAGTACCAAGCCTAAAATTACGTGATTATGGGTGAAGCCCTTTATTGTCTTGGTATCAATACAATTTTAAAGGGGTTTGTCACTCTCGAGGAGGCCAAGAAAGTCATGAATGAATTCCATACGGGGGAATGTGATAGAAATTTATCTGGTTAGGCTATAGCACAAAATATCTTATGTGCTAGTTACTTTTGGCCCACCATTTTCCACGATTTTATCCTCACAGTCTAGAAGTGTCATGCATTCCAGATCTTTCATCGTAAAATTTGTGCTCTACCTACTTCCTTGCATCCCATTATTGCTATTGGTCCTTTGAAAAATGGGGCATTGACTTTATGACATGCAACCCTCATTTGGTTAGGAGGCATGGCTATATTATTGTTATTGTTGACTACCTTACCGAGTGGGCTGAACCGATGCCTACATTTAACAACACTAGTGAAATCACTGCATAATTTTTCTTCAACCATGTGATTGCTAGGTTTGGTTTTCCACAAGCAATAGTAATGGATCATGGGAAGCACTTTTAGAATCACACAATGACCAGATTTGCCACCAAATTGGGACTTTCACATGAAAATTATACTCCCTATTATCCTTAGGCTAATAGATAAGCTTAGGCGATCAAGAAAGTTATTAAGACTATGCTTCAATGCATGGTAGGTTTCCATAAGTCATATTATCACTTTCTTCTCCATGTTTCCCTGTGGGCATACCGAATCTCAGTTAGGACTTCTACTGGATTCAAACCCTTCCATTTGGTGTATGGTCTAGAAGTGATCATCACCATCGAATGCGAAATTCCATCACTGAAACTAGCTATCAAACTTCTTTCCACTACTTTTGCAGAGGAGGGGCATCTTTTACATCTAACGCATTTGGATGAAACCTGGCATGATGCTACGTTTTCCAATGTAGCTCATAAAATATGCATAAAATCACAATATGCCAAAAGTGTCAAACCTAGAATCTTCTCAGAAGCAGATCTAGTTCTCTTATATGACTAGGAGGCTGATAAGTTAGGTCTAGGAAAGTTCCAACCTATGTGGATGGGCACATATGTTGTCAAACGCGTCCTTGAAAAAGGGGCTTATTGATGCGGGAGAATTCAGCCCAAGAGAAATTATTGTAAATAATAGTCATAGGGGATCAAGGGTTCTAGAATTATTTTCCTAAATTACAAGTCAATGTGATGTTTCCAAAGTAAATAAATGAAAAAAATAGGAAATAAGGAGTGCTTTTTAGAATAAAAGCAGTGAATGTGGGTCATTAAGGGATAAGGAGGCTTTTCTTGTTTTTAGAATAGGAAAAAAAAGACGGAATAAAGCCTCAAGATGTTTTTTTAGGTGAATGCATTGCATGTAGAAGTTTTATGTTTTAATCATTATGTAAAGCATATCTATGATCATTATAAAAGAATGAGGCAGTGAAAGCTCTCATCAGAGAGGGAGTATGAGAGAAAGTGTGAGATTGAGAGTAGGGAACAAGGGTTTCTACTTGGAAGCCTTCGGGTAGGTTGTATAAGGGCCCAATGATTGGGAAATCAGGCCAAGGAGGAAGAATATCGTTGTAAGTATTGTGTATTAATGAGAATTTAATTTTCTGGAGTTTGTGCTATTATTGAATTCATGTAGAATTGATTGGATAATTTAATATCAGAATGAATCGATTCTAAGAAAGGAAGAATTATGTGTAAGGCATTGTGAATGAATGGCGGTGTGAGTATTTTCTGATGGGTGAAACAGAGTGTTTGAAGATCCTGGTTATTGCAGGCCCTGGCTTGCATAATTGGTGGTATCAGAGCAGGGAAAGTTTCCTGCAGAGAGAAGGATTCGGGAGCAGCGGAAGTTGGTATTAGAGCTGGAATAACTCTGTTTGATGATTCAAGTTTTTTTTTTAAGTTAAATTAATTGCATGCGGTGGATGAATGAATGCAAGAAGGTTTGTTGAACTGAAATGTATTTTTGAATGTGTGATGAATGATGAAGATCAGATTTTAAGTCTGATATGCAGCATAAACAATTGCAAGTGAACACGATGGCAGACAAGATCCTGCAAGACCTTAAAGGTGAGATGATTTTTTGATTTGAAAATTATGAATTGAAGTTTATGGTTGCAGAGGAGTGGCAGTGAACCTGAAGAATCCAATAAGGAATTGGATAGAGAGGACAACTGAAATGTTCTCAGGAGAGAGTGGGAGATTGCAGAAGCCTAGAAGGAGCAAAGGTGTTGCTCGGGAAGAGGTTCCAGACGGAGGACCTGTGCTTACCAAAAGACTAAGTGAGGAGAGCTTAGTGAGGTAAGATTGCAGCCAGGAGGACTAGCTATTGCAGAGGCTTGTTGCAAAGGAGCGCATGAAGAAAAGAAGATGACTACAAATAGTCATAGCAGAGGTTCAGGAAAAAGCCACAGTAGAGGACATAAGAAAGAGGATGCCAAGATAAATGGCAAGAAGATGAGTCAAGAGGAAGTTGAAATGGAACAAGGAGAATTTCTGGGAGATAGTGAAGATGAAGACTTGAAGACTGAAACTTCAAGTAAGGACAAAGGGGCACATGGTTTTAAATCTGAAAATTTGTGTATGTTTGCAGGTGAAAGACAATTGGCTGATATTGTCATGAAAAAGGAATCTAATCAGGATGTTGATGTAGAGAAAGAAGGACCAGCTAAAGATTGGTCAAGAGTCGTTGAAGGTATAAATGGTTATGTGAAGTTTCCAAAATCTACTCCTAATGAAGTTATTGAATTATACAGGAAACTAGATCTTCAAAGAAGAGAACTCGAGAGACGGAGAACACATGCACAGGTTAATTTGCTGAGGAAACAAGGCAGGGGAGTTTTCATGAAGGACATTCATGAAGCAGAAGGTGGTAAGAAGGCGAGACTAGCTGACAGTCTCATGGCGAATACAAATCAGCATGTTGAAATATTGCCAGAGAAAGCTGAGGAGAAAGCCAGTGCAAAATGTTTGGGTCCTGAAAAAGACTTGAAGCTGCAGAGAGAAAATTTCGTGACCGAATCGACAAATAAGACCAGTGGGTCTTGTGATGTTAATGCTAACAATTTGACTGTGTTTACAGGTGATGAGCCAAAGTATGTTGCAGAGGGACAGGAAGTTTGGGAGGTAGCAACATCTATGGCGGTAGCGGAAGTAGCTTCTATGGTAGTAGCTGAATTAACAGAAATTGGGAATATCAACAACAAGCTGGACATAGAAATTGAAGAAATATGGCAGCTAATGATGCAACAATCCAAATGGAGGAAAATAGAAATAGCAGCAAGCAAGATCGATCAGAACTTGAACATGATTGACAGAAAGAAGAAGATGGAGGAAAGGACAACAGAAATGTAGCGAGAGCAAAGGAATAAAGCATTTGGACGGTTGCAAAACAAAGTATGGGATCCAGGAAGATTACGACCACAAACCACATGATCAGGAGATCATGAAATTTTTCTACCTTGGGAGTCTGATGTAGGAGCATTCATCCCAAGAGCAATTATTGTAAATAATAGTCATAGGGGATCAAGGCTTCTAGAATTATTTTCCTAAATTACAAGTCAGTGTGATGTTTCCAAAGTAAATAAATGAAAAAAATAGGAAATAAGGAGTGCTTTTTAGCATAAAAGCAGTGAATGTGGGTCATTAAGGGATAAGGAGGCTTTTCTTGTTTTTAGAACAGGAAAAAAAAGATGGAATAAAGCCTCAAGATGTTTTTTTAGGTGAATGCATTGCATGTAGAAGTTTTATGTTTTAATCATTATGTAAAGCATATCTATGATCATTATAAAAGAATGAGGCAGCGAAAGCTCTCATCAGAGAGGGAGTGTGAGAGAAAGTGTGAGATTGAGAGTAGGGAACAGGGGTTTCTACTTGGAAGCCTTCGAGTAGGTTGTATAAGGGCCTAATGATTGGAAAATCAGGCCAAGGAGGAAGAATATCGTTGTAAGTATTGTGTATTAATGAGAATTTAATTTTCTGGAGTTTGTGCTATTATTGAATTCATGTAGAATTGATTGGATAATTTAATATCAGAATGAATCGATTCTAAGAAAGGAAGAATTATGTGTAAGGCATTGTGAATGAATGGCGGTGTGAGTATTTTCTGATGGGTGAAACAGAGTGTTTGAAGATCCTGGTTATTGCAGGCCCTGGGTGATTTAAAGCAGAAAAATAGATTTAAAAAGGATAAAACAGATTTAAAGCGTGCATACATGAAGCTTTTGTGGAGAAAAATCAGGAGAGGATGTGATCATCCTTCTTAATGCATCTTATATAAATGTAATGTGATAGGGTGTGAGAAATATATCTTATTTGTGAGTAAAATTGTGAGTGATAAAGATGTAGTTGATTGTGAGCTGGGGTTTAAGGCTAAAATGCCTTAGCCTGGAATGTAATTTGTTCTGTATAGATATGTGAAATGTGTTCTAGTATTGTATACGCTTGTGTGAGTTTACAATTTAGCAAATTATGTGTGGTTGTGTGCGTTCAACTCTTATATGGTGTACTGTTATAATGTTATAATGTGTGTGCGCAGCGGAAGCGTAGTGGGCCATAACCCACAGGTCGAGGATCTTGTTTTTTTTTTAAAGAAATTGGGAATTTGGGCAACCCCCAAATTCTCATTTTCATCAAGTGGTATCAGAGCAGTAAGATTCTGCGGAAGGAGGTAGCAACACAGGAAGGTGAGAAGATTTCAATAGCCTAGAGCGGTTACCAAAAGACCAAGGCTAGAGGAGAGCTTGGTGAGGTAAGAGGCAGCAAGGAGGACTTGCTGTTGCAGAGGTTGATTGCAGCTCACAAGTTGAATATATTACGAAGACCAGAAGCATATGACCAGGAGGTCATAAATTTTTGTGCCTCGGGAGTCTGATGCGGGAGCAACCAGCAACAAAGCAGAGCAAAGCATACGTGGACAACAAAGCTGAATCGAAGGAGAAAAAATAGGAAAATATACCTTAAATCAGAGCTAAAGAGGATTTAAAGCGGATAAATTTAAAGTAGCTTTAAAGCGGATATGTCTTGAGGAGACTTGCTATTGATAACAGCCATGCACGCTTTTTTGGAAAGCTTTCATTATAGAAAAACTAGGAAAAGATTTGATGGATCCTTCCAATGTATCTTATAAATGTATAGTGTGATAAAGTGTGAGGTATCTTATTTTGTGAGGAAAATATTGAGTGGGCAAGATGTAGCCAAGCATGACCTCGTTTTAAGGCTGAAATGCCTTAATTTTGTAATAGTTTTGTGATATATATATAAATCTGGTTTTAGTGTATGCTGTGCCCATTTATAAGTATATGTATGTTTTATAATTGGCTTAATTCGTGTTGTGAACCTGTCAATCGACATTGAACCACTGCTGTTTATAGGGCCAACCGTATTTCTTTTAATTCCATATTTGTATTTTGTGTGATCCGCCTCAAAGATGCCTCAATGATGGTGATCCAAATATTATGTCTTTGTTATATTTGTTATATGTGCGTATTTAGTGATATAGCGTACAGCGCATGGGAGCAGAGCAACTACTCTTCAACGCTATTTCGGCCCGATCCGAAGAATGGCAGATGGGAGCTCTCACAGTCTCCGCTTGTCTAGAAATTTACCGATATAATTTTCCTTCGTAACTACTAACAATTTCGATCGCTACATATCTGTGCTCTGAAGACGTATAGGGATTTGGTGCTTAGAAGAATTCGAGAATTTGCATGTAAAATCTCTGTATATTATACAACAATGGCAACAGGCTCAACTCGGAAAAGCAGCAAGGGATCAAGATTTTTAAGGAATTTGGGATTTTGGGCTTATACCCAGATCTCATTTTCATCACTTATGAGTTAGTAGACCTTGATGGAGTTCCACTGTGGTGACCTAGAAATTAGTTGTAACTTAAAAATATACTATTATTGATCCCATTCATATTACACTATGCACATACTTTCTATAGGTGTGTTATGTGTGTTTGCAGTGTCTCTTTCATAGTTTCCCATGGTTTCTATTGATTTATTTTACTTTTTGATTGTAGATGTCAACCTCTCTCGAACTATATATTGGTTATATTGATGGTACTAGCTGTCGTACTCAGAACCTATCCTCCGCAACATGGGCTATCTTTGCTCCAAATGGTGAGCTAGTGAGCATGTAAGGGATTTTCATTGGTCTCTTGACTAAAAACATTATTGAATATAGCGTATTGGCTAAGCTACTATCTGATGTTCTTTCACATGGTATCTATTGTATAGTTATTAAGCTTGACTCACAGTTCATAGTGCTACAACTCACTAATATCTATTCAATGATAAATCCCGCCATCGTTCGTATGGTTTTGAGAGTGTGTCTTCTAGAAAGACATTTTGATTTCATACGATGTGAACATATTTCTAGAAATATTAACACATTATAATATGCCCTGCCTAATTTTGTTTTAGGTCGAAATTTGTAATGAATATAAATAACTTTCAATTCACATAACATCATATTGAAAGTAAAAGAGGAACTAGGAAACACTATATATCTATATATATATATATATATATATATGAAGTTTGGTTTTACAAAATGTGTGCCCCAAGACACATAGGCCTACATCGCTCATATAAAAACTACATACAAAACATCTAAGTAGAAAAATCAACGGTTCGCATGATAAAATAACTGCACGAGATATCGTGTGTAGTAATCGAACAATATGATTAGGCACTCCAATTGTGTGTCATTGAAGTCACAATGGAAGTTGATCAACCATGATCTCATCGATATCGTGTGTCAGTCCCTCCATGTGGCACTCCACCTCTGATAGGATCTCATCTACCTAAATATCCCTTAACACATACCATCCTACCACCATGACCTGTATTTGCCCCACTGCCTCCTTCTATGGTTGTCTCTTTGTACGATAGAGACATGTAGCACTTACTAGTCGAAGAGGTCCAAATTATACATGAAAACATCAAATAGTTTAGTCTTGGGAGCATCATAAAACTTTCAAAAACTTAATGGTCAAGGTATCTTACCTAAAGCATCCCATTTATCACCCTGAGGCAATTCTAGCTCGGGATCATTGTGGAAATCCATCCCTACGTAGGGATAATCATCAATAATGATGAACAATCTACACAACCACCCAAAGAAGGATTGTGAGACGTTGATCATTGATGTGCCTACATGTTGGGTCATGTGGTCTATCCTCCTCATCTCTAGGGTCCTCGGATCAATAGGCTCGAGTACTATCTACTAAGGCTTCAGTAATGACACCTGCTCTAGATAAAAAGAGACTAGGATCGTCCCATAGTCGAAGTTCTTTAACTTCCTCTCCTTCACTTTAGTAATTTGTTCCTTCAAATTGATGAAAAACCCTCAATCCAGTTTAATACAATTGGCTTTAGACACTCTATCCCATACTACATGTATGACCTTTCTACATGTAGTGTTGAGTTGCATACAAATCTTGCAATAATAAACAAAATCATTCTCAAAGGTAATTGGTTTACATCCTTTATGTTGATATTTCAATCCCTAGTAGGAAGGGCTCGAGGTTTGCAATATGTAGCGATACAGTGTTTCACCATCTCATTGCCACTTCTTCCACTTAGAAGGGAGATGGTAGCACCTCGCTTTGAAAATCTTGTCAAAATGTAATATCCTCTACCTATATCTCAAGTAGATTTTCCCCAAACTTGAACATATGTGCCTTAATATCCCATGAATGGAAAAGGTATTTCAACAACTCTGTATGTTACCTCATACCGGGAAGCCAAAATAATTTCGATAACCCACAATATTTGAGCACCTGGATGGTAGCAAGGTCATTTTCTGCATTTAAATATTGCTCCTCATATTATCTTTCTCTCCAAATGAATGTCATTTTGTGCTAATGAGTACCTCAAACATGAAAAACGAATCCATTAGGCTCTTTTCCATGAAAAAAACTTGGCAAATTGTGAGGCAAAACTGAAAGAAAACTTAGAGAAATGCGCCCAACGCACCCAAGTAGTATTTACTAGAGTGTTGTGCCTTTGCCTGTAGTGTTCATCTACCTGTTAGTCCCACGATATTTTTTGTGAAACCCAGAGGCATGAAAACCTTAAAATTTTTGCATGAAAACAAAAAAATGAAACATGGAAAGATGGAGAAGGGTTTTGATTCCTACTTAGAAGTGATGACAATCGAAATGGTTCCCTAGATTGGCCACAATCAGTTCCAGAAGATCGAGGGAAAAAAGGCTCCAAATACTCACCGTTGAAGGTAAAATCGGAAATGGTAAAAATGAGAAGTCAGTTTGAATATGTATGGTAATTTTCTCATTATTTTATTCATTTTTAGTATTTTGACCTAGATATGCTTCATTTTTACTATGAAACAAGTATGTATAATTCTTGTGGTATTTTTAGTGGGTCAACAGTTGTTATCAGGTTTTCATTATGTTTTGAGAAGGTTAATTTGACCACAATGTATGAATTTATCTCTTTTTCGAGCTCTATAAACCTACGAAAAAGGAACCCCTCCTAGATTCCTCTTTCAACTCTTTTTAGACTCCCAAAATATAAAAATATTTTTGAGTACTTTTCTTTTAGAACGTGTAAAAGTAAATGTAAAGACATCTACTCAGTATAAGTTTAACCCTTTTCTAGACTCAAATAGACTAGCTACAAAAAAGGAATACCTTAGTCGAACATGGCCAAGAGGTTCTCTTGGGTATTGTTTCATACCTTTTTGGACCTAAGAGACTACGTACGGAAAGGTACATCTACAGTTTTATTTTTCACCTCTTTTTCAAATACTCCAAACATGAAAAAGATGTCAAGTTTTACCTTCATTGGACTTGTTAAAACATCAAATAGTGATCGACTTGTTGAACATGACAAGACCAAACCACTCCTTCTCAGGGTTTTTCAAATGTATTCGAAGGGATTGATCTGAAGGATTGAATTACAGATCAAGCATATGTTTATCCTCCTCAAGCTTGTTAAAACATAAATAGGTACTAACTAGTATGGTTGGGAAATTCGGAAAATAAGGGGTTGCATTTTTTTTTAATGGTAGTGAGTCGCTCTGGAACACAAAACTCTTCCACTTCATCTCTGTCATTGTTGGGTTGGGTAATCTTCTTACCTTTTGGTTATCATACCATTTTAGAGCCTCCATTTTAGTTCTCGGTCAATTGTACCAACTCCATTTAGTGTCACGAGTGTGTTCAAGAGAATCCATTCAGTTGATCTTTGCTACAATGCTCTTAAGCCTTCATTTCATGTCTTCCTTTCCTGATCCAGTTCCATGCCACCATCGTTCTAATCATTTTGTCTCAATCATGATACCCATTTTGTGTCGTTAATGGGGGATACATCAAGGCCCTCCTGCGATGGGTCGCTTCCTGTCGACATCAACACATCATCCAGGAATTTCACTTAGAACCACATATTTGGTACGTTGGTGCTTTCATACATCAATGGAAAGTTTCCTCGCTTTCGGCGATAGGTTTGCATCAATGGCCTTAGACCAAAATATTATGGGTGGTGTTTAACATAAATTCATTTACTCACACCATACTAATTGTACTATAGTACCTTGAGAGCCATTAACATAATCAATGTTTTCACTCATGTCTATTAACAAATTACATCATTGATCGATAATCAGATGATGTATACCATGTTCAACTCCAACTCGTTGATTCACATTGTTATAATCATACATTGGTTGGTCATGTGAACGAGATGGAAGATACCATATCTAGTTTCATCCATCTAAGTGATGATTTCAGGAGTTATACAAAGATCACAATGTATGATGGTCATGATCATATAGGCAGTCATGCATTCATGGATCCATTAGTTGCGTCGGTGGACATGTATTTTGATCATTATAGATGTTATGTTAGCTTATGATCCTAGTATGGCCATGCCTCCCTCAGCGAAAAAATATGTCATGATATAAATGTATGGTAACAGATGAAGCTCATCGATTGTCCTTAATCCCTTCTTGTCACAAGGTAAAGCACTTCAATCATCAGTAATCATCTCTAACTTTTCACTTTAGGGGTATTCTATTATAGGCCATTTTTTCACATCCGATTAGTGAGCCTCCTAATGGGATCAATCAACATCCTACTCCCCCTTCTCATCATATTCCACAAAGCCCTAACCATGTTCCCTTCATCCCCTAAAATTTCAGCACTAAACTGCATCATTTGAGCCAGTTTCATGACCAATGCTCCCTATAAGCCTACTTGGTGCATTCACCTATTGGTCACCAATAGGTTTCTCCCCTTTGCACCTATGTTGGTTCTAGAAATCCAGGAGAATGATCAAGATTCTAGAAGCTTCCCCTTCTAGGAGTTTCCAAAAGTTGTTATAACTACTTACCTTGGATAAAACATTCAGATCCTATCCTTCCCTACTTTGGAATTTTCACCACTTATTCTTTGATCCTATCCCTCCATCCAAGGTAGATCTCTTACCCTAGATTAGGAATTGGATAAGAACCCAACTTACCCTAGTTCTCTAGATATTCCCAACCTTCTATGTGGTTGGGGGTTGGATTTTGGATAGTTATTTTTCCCTTACGATGTTATAGTGAGTGGTTATCATGTGATGCATTTAGGGTGATTGAAGCTCCATGTTGTGACAAGGAAAGGACAAGTCAAAAACTTGGAGGAGCTCTTCTACAAGATCAACTGCTACTTATGGTTGTAATCTCCTTACATTTATATTAATGAAAACAATTCATTATTTTCCTATATGTGATGTTGTTATTTCATATATCTCAATATCGGGTTGGTCTATTGAATGAAGTACTTAGGTTATATTGCATAGATCTCGTAGTTTCTTGGCTTATGTTATTTGATTGTTGAGGTTCTATTTTTGGCATTCAGAGCTATAAGTAGAGCTTCCCAACTAAAGGAGCGAAGGGTGTGAATGGTTCGAGGTAGGCCCCACTTCATCATCTATTTACCTTAATGAAAAGCATTGGCTTCCTTATGTTTATGTTGTTCTAGGCTAGCCACTGACCTAGGGGAGATACTTTTGTCTGCTATCATAAATCTCATATAACAGCAAGGTTGGGTTTTTGTGCCCATCAATGTTTGGGTGAAAACCATGAGGAATTTTCTACATGTGATGGCTGGAGATGATAGAAGACATTGAGGAGAATCCAACACATAAGAATTGTCAAAATTCAAGTTGTAGAATATGAAATATGAATTTTTGAAGTTAATAATTGATTTTTTGGGCATTCAAGTTATGCAGTTTTGATGGTAGTTATGCCAAAAGTCATGTATCTTGGTAAATTTGTGGATCCTTTGTAAATTCTATAAATGCAATGTAATGCGAAGTCATTTAGATCATCCCATGTGCCACAATTCATAAAGATACAACTTTTGAAGAAACCGTAGAGATAAGGAGCCCTAGCGAAGGTGGAGGAGAGTTGATTATGTCTTTTCCTTGATTGTTTGTGAAAGTTGAGTAGAGAAGCAAGCAGGCCACATCTCCTAGAGGATTTCTAGGCTAGTTTAGTGTGACTTAAGGATGGGTTCTCTATCTATTTGAGGAAAGCAAGGTGGTTCTAATATTGCAAGAGGTCATAGGCATTTTTGAGCAAATGTAAGGAGGGACGAGACCATATTTTATGGAGTAATCAAGCCCAGGTAGAATAAGAAGAGATGTCATAACAATCTAAGGTTGCTTGGAATATTTTGGGTGGGTTGATGAGCATTGTGATCTTGTCCTAACCCGGAGCATAAATTGTAGTAGTGTTGCACTAGTCAAAGAGGTATGTGTATGTTGTATATATGTTTAAGTGTTGCTAGGTGGAAGGTTGTCCTAATGTGGAAACATTTGTGGTGGCCTATGAGAGCCAATTTGGGGGCTTGACTTGGTGGTTAGAAGCCCCTCCTAGGAGTAGATGTCAAAGTGGAGTATTGGGTATCATTGTACTGGTTTAGGGCAGTGTGTCAGTATCCCAAAGTAGCCCTTGACAAGAAGTCATGAAGAGATCTTGATAGATGAAGGTTGGGTGAAGTTGTTGAAGCCTAATGTGTAGTAAATTGATGGACTAATGTACTACTAGACTGACAGATTGGAGCTTACGTATTGGCTAGCCTAGAAGAGCATATTGGATCAACTTGTGTTCATTGAAGAAAGAGTGACTTGCAGTAGTGATAGGTGGAAACCCCCCTAGAGTCTCTATGTGTTGTCCTTTGATGGACTAAGTGGTAGCTATAGAGTAGAATGGAAGCAAAGTACTAGAAGGACCAGATATGTCATAAAGGTTGTGGTTGTGCACCAGAGAAGAGAGATTTTCATTGTATCTTGTATCCTTGTATTGTGGATAATTGAGGGCCATTATCCCTTGTATGGCAGCCCTAGATAGTTATATCATTTAGTTTTCTTAATATAACAAATATTGGGTTGTTGTATATATTTGTACAATATTTTTTAATACATTGTCTATACTTGTGCATGTGTGATTTAGAACTATTTGTATTCTCCCGTGGAAAGTAGCTTTGTAGAGATTCTTGGTTTTGTAGCATCAAAGATTTTAAGATTCTATACCAGACACCACGGTCATGGAAATTCAACACAAATGCTATATCATGTAAATCAAAGTGTATACAAAAGGAAAATATAGTGACATGAATCTATATCACAATGGCATCCAAATTTCTTTGTAGAACTATGTTTATATTCGAGTTCTGAGGGAAAATGAATAAGATAAGAAGGTTGACGATTACATCAGAAATTGTCTAAGGTTGACATAAAATACAAAATATCCATAACCACTATGCATTGTATTTACTAAATATTTAATTTGAAGTATGTACCATTTTCATTGCTATTCAAAGGTGGTCCAGAAATTAGGGATCTACAAATGACAAAAAGAAACAATGATGCTTTTCAAGAATTGATCTAAAAAATCAAAGTATGTAAAAGAGCAAGGACCAAATATGTTATGTAACAATATATTAAAATAGCATCCAAGGCTTCTATAATTCAATGTGGCAACAAATACCCGAAGTTGTGTATCATCTTTTTGGAACTATAATGGAACAAAGAAAATAATTTTTTTCTTTCCTGTCAAAAGTAAAAGGAACATATGAATCTTCTATGAGAGATTTTTCGGCGTACATCACAAGAAATTTTATTTGTCGACGTGTTTCGAACCAACTAGTGTGGTTCATCATCAGGACAAGCTGAATGAGCAGATCGGGCAATGCATGTTAAATAAATAGAGTAGATACTCCAACGGCTAAAAAATGGCTATATTAACAACGGCTAGATTTGACTGATTAATTAGGACCATGGACCAATTTTAACCACCTATAATTATAAATATATATTAAAAAATAAATTATAACCAAAGCTGATATATATTAATAGTTAGTTAGTTATAAAAATTATTAAATATATAAAAGTACCTAATTACTAAATTCAAACATAAGTCAAAGGGGTGTTCCATACATTAGTAAATAAATATTAAATTAATTATAAACTAAATTAATATTAAATAATAGTTATTTATAAAAGTTCAACCAATATAGATAAATAATAGGGTAATTAAGGTTATGATAATAGAGTAATTTGATGATATTATAAATATAAATAAATTAATCTACATTAATAATACGAAATCCAAGTTATGAAATCTAAATATTAAAGTAGTAAGTAATAAAAGTCATAAACATTAGGGTAATAAAAAAGCGAGTTATATAATTTAATTAATATGTAAGATTAATGGACAATTCTAAAGATATATTAGGATAAATCAATTAAAAATAAATTAATTTTAATTCAAAATGTATCTATAAAGTTAGTTAAAAATTAGAGTAATTTAAGGGTTAGAAAGAAAATGCTAGTATTTAAAATTAAAGGTTAAAATAATCAAAGAAAAATTGCAAGCTAATTCCCATAAAGTTATTAGCATAAATAAGAGCAACTATAAGAACTCCAAGGAACAAAGGCCCCAAGAAACAAGAAATAGGGAAAAAAATAAAAATAAATAAAAAGACAACAAAGGGAGGGGGGCGGGGGTGTAGGGAGACCATCACTAGGAGGAGAGGGCTGGGACCCAACAACTACTGATCCTCCAGACATCCTCTCTTTTGATATTGTTTGGCCGTTTCTCAATCTCAAGCACCTCCCTAAATTTTCGGTGATGGAATTGGGACACTTCAGCAATCACACTAGCCTCCTTGATGCAGACATGATGATTAGTTTTCTCAACATGCTCTACTAAAGAAGAAGACTTGGCTCTCCTATGCTTAAGATCAATTGCGTGCTCACTAATCCTATGATTAATGGAGCGATCAATCTCACCAATATAGGGGGTCCCACAAGAACAGGGAATAATATAAACCCCTTTCATGTCCTTGGGGTCGATAGGATCCTTCACAGATCTGAGAGACTTACGAACGGTATTGAGAGGTCTAAAGGTCGAGGGGACATTATGCTTCTTAAGGATCCTCGCAATCCGGTCCGTTGTTCCCTAAACAAACGAAAGATGGACACCGAGAATCCTCTCCTTCTTATCTCTTCTAGCTGCTAAGTTCTTAGCTGCTTTGAGGAAAGCCTTCTGACCCAAGTGCGTACTATAACCGTTTTCAACAAAGACATTAAGGAGATGGGATTTCTCCTCTTCGAAGCTCTTTTCATCAAAGATCCTTAAGGCATGAGTAGCAAGGGTGTTGAGAACCCCCAACTTCTGAGCCAGGAAATGGTGGGAACAAGCATGAAGATACTGTTCCGTATGAGTTTTCTTTCGAAACAACTGGTGGGAGAGGGAACCATCACTATTCTTCGAGATAAGAATATCAAGGAAATGCAGGCAGCCATTGACTTCCTGCTCCTTAGTGAACTTAATGGCTGAGGATTGACTATTGAGATGATCAAAGAAGAGCTCTAACTCCTCTTAGCCATGAGACCAGATGACATTAGTGTCATCTACATACCTTTTCCAAAGCTTAGGCAGGAGGCGGGCTGAGTTAAGAGCCCTGGATTCAAAGTCCTCCATAAAACGATTTGCCACAACAAGGGAAAGGGGTGAGCCCATGGCAACACCACAGGTTTGCTCGAAGAACTCACCTTCAAAATAGAAAAATGTCGAAGTGAGGCAGATCTCAACCAATTGAGCGGTATCAGGATCGATCAGATGGTAGATAACTTCCATGGCCTCATTTATATGGATGCAAGTGTACAGGGAAACCACATGAAAACTGACTAGAATGTCTCCAGAGTCCAGCTTAATGTCTTTGAGCTCATCGATAAAAGAAGCAGAGTCTTTAACGAAGGACCCTGTATGACCAACTAAGGGTTTAAGCCTCAAGGCAAGGAACTTCGCCAGAAGATAGGTAGGACCCCCAATGGTGTTGACTATGGGCCTAAGGGGATCACCTTCCTTATGAATCTTAGGAAGACCGTAGATTCTAGGAGTGATAGGATTGCTCTCAATGAGCTTACTATGCAACGGACCCACCAAGCTACTGGATTTGATGGCAAGGGCCACATTCCTGGAGATCTTTTTTAACGGGTTTTTGGGAAGCTTCTTATAGCTCCCACTGTTATGAATATGCTCCAACATTTTATTTTGATATTCATCCTTGTTAAGAAGAACAACAGCCCCACCTTTATCATCTTTCAGAAAAACAATATCTTTGTTTTGATTTAAGGATTTTAGGGCTTCAAATTCGTCCCTGCTAAGGTTTCTCTTAAGAGGCTTAGCTTTCCTAAGGACAACAACGCGATCTTGCCTAATAGTGTTTTTAACACTACCAGGTAAACCACGAATCCCAAATTCAATGTCACAAATGATGTCATCAATCGGGATCTTCGGGGCCAAGGAAAAATTTAAACCTTTACCTAAAACCTTAAAAATCGAAAGGGAAAAGGAGAAACTGTTGGCATTATGGCTAAAGTGTTGTACTTGATGGCAACACCCATGGCATGGCTCTCAATATGATGAGAATTAAAAAAAAAAAGTTTATTTCATGTGGAGAAAAGCTCACGGAATTTTATGCAAAGAAAAGTTTATTTCATGTGGGAAAACTTACCTTTGGTCCATGGTAGTTAGTCCTTGGAATTTGAACCTATGGAGAAAAGTTTATTTCATGTGGGAAAACTTACCTTTGGTCCATGGTAGTTAGTCCTTGGAATTTGAACCTATGGTTTTTGGACCAGGGCATCTCGACAGACGTGTTGATCCCTAGTATTGAGTTGATGGTATTGGTTTGTTATGGTTTTGGCCCATGGTATTGTTTTATTTTATTATTATTATTGAGCCCAATGATCCATGATTTGAGGAAGAGCTTGCCTATATAAAGCAAAGGAGATCATTTGGCTTAGGCATGCTTTTGGGTTGAATATCTTAAGATCTGAAATATTGGGTTATTGTTTCAAAAGCTCAATCTATATGAAAGTGAAGTGGAAAGCGAATCTGTGAAGGGTGATCTCTCGAGTGGTGCAGCTGCGGAAGTGCAGAGACGTCGCAGGAGGCGCCGTAGGAGACGACGTAGGAGGCGTCGCAGGAAGACGCCGCAGGAGGCACCGCAGGAGACGCCCCAGGAGGTGCCGCAGGAAGACGCCGCAGGAGGCGCCGCAGGAGACGCCGCAAGAGGCGCCGCAGGAAGACGCTGCAGGAGGCGCTGCAGGAGATGCCGAAGGAGGCACCGCAAGAAGACGTCGCAGGAGGCGCCGCAGGAGACGCCGCAGGAGGTGCTGCAGGAAGACGCCGCAGGAGGTGCCGCAGGAGACGCCGCAGGAGGCGCCGTAGGAGACGCCGCAGGAGGCGCCACAGGAAGACTCCGCAGGAGGCGCCACAGGAAGACACCGCAGGAAGACGCCACAGGAGGCGCCGCAGGAGACGCCGTAGGAAGACGCTGCAGGAGGCGCCGCAGAAGACGCTGCAGGAGGTGCCGTAGGAAGACGCCGCAGGAGGCGCCGCAGGAGACGCCGCAAGAGGCGCCGCAGGAGACGCCGCAGAAGGTGTTATGGGTTTAGTTTTCTGTTATTTTTGATCTGGTTATCTGTGTGACTTACTGGTACTTGATGATCATTTGATATTTATGGATCCAGTTTGAAAATTTATGAAAAGTGGTCCTTGAAAGAAAAGAAGTAGGGGGTTGTAGCTCCCTTCCACGAGAGACTGGAAAACGAGAGAGAGTTGTAGCTCTCTGCAGGTTGCAGCCTGTGTACTGGTAAAGGAATGCACTAGTACAAGATCATTGTAAAAGGATTTTCTGATTTGAAAGAAGATAGAGACATATTGCAGCAGGTGGTTTTCACCCACATTGGGTTTCCACCTTATATCTGGTGTTCTTTGATGTGACTGTCTGCTTTTCTTGCTCATGCTCATTATTTATGGTATTGGTATGCAAAAATAATTCAAAGTATAAATAAGGAAGTTTTGGTAAAAGAATTAGATAATACTGATTCCCCCCCCCCCCCTCTGTATTATTGTCAACAATGTTGTGTTTTCTCTATCTTCTGGGCTTACTGTGATCTGATTGTATCCAAAAAAACCATCTAACATAGAAATTCTATTAGCACCTAAAATGTTTTGAAGCAATTGCTCCATCTTGGGTAATGGATAATTTATTTAAGTTCCTGAAATCTACACACAATCTTATTTCACCATTTTTCTTTCTTACTGGAACTAAATTTTCTACCCAATCTGAATACCTCAGTGGAACTATGATATTGGCATCAAGTAGTTTTTTAAGTTCTTTTTCAATGGTAGGGAGAAGGATTGGATTAATTCTCCTTAAATTTTACTTAAAATGTTTAGCTTCTGGTTTTAAAGGGATTTTATGTTCAATGAGTGTTGTATCATATGTCTTCAACTCACTATAGGACCAATAAAAAAACATATTTATAAGCTTTAAGGATATCTAAATATTTATCTTTCACTTCCATTGGTAAAGATGCAGAGATTTTAATATTTCTTATTTCTTCTGAAGTTCCAATATTACATTCTTCTATATCTTCTTCAGGTGAATTTGATAATGGATTTTTAGGAATGTCATTGTGGTCAAACAATTTTTCAAGAGGAACCAAACCGTTGGGAATAAAATTGTTAGATAACTTAATGATACTATGATCACCAATTCTTGACTCAAATTGTGAAGTTTGATTTTTCTTATTCAACTCATTATTATCCAACTATTCTTCTTCAATTTGTAAGGCTGGAAATTCATCAATTACTTGAAAAAAAGGATTTCAAATATTCATCATCATCAAATATTTGCCAATGTTTAAGGTTATGAGGAATTGAAGGCCTATATTTAACTTGAATTTGATATTGCACAAGAATTTGATAAGGAATTTTAAATAACTAGCTGAAACAACTAAAGAGTCTACATGAATATTTTCATTCCTTGGAATAGAAGTGATGTTAAATGCTTGGAAGAAATTATCCACTGAGTCCCATACCTCATTTTTATAAGATCTAAGTCTAAGATTTTTTGTTTGACAAAGATTCCTTACTTATTTAACAATGAGTACTGAGTCCCTGAATACACTTAGATTTTGCACTATAAAACTTTTGGCTAATTCTAGTCTTAGAAGGAACGCTTCATATTCTGCTACATTATTTGTAACATCAAAGTCAAGCTTATAGGATTGCATTATATTTTTTTTGTCTGGTGAAACTAGTCAACACCAACTCCAACTCATTCCTTTGAACAAGAACGATCGAAGTATAACATACAAATATCAGTCTAAATGGTCTTTGGTTTTTCTACAATGTTTTCAATGTTAAGCTGAGTGTTTTGTAAGTTATTTGATGATAATTCAAAACATCCAAAATCTTGATCTATTGCAGAAATGGGATGATTTCTTGATTGATCTGATTTGCAAACAGTATTCATGAATCTTACCTCTCTGTATAACCTAATATGTTCACCCTCATATACAGGAATGGTGGCATAAGAAATGTCCATTTCAACACTTACTCCTAATTTGGCACAACATGATCTTGATAATAACATGCCAAATTTAGGAGGAATATTAGTAACTACAATGTCTAATACCACAATCTTCATAGGGATTTGAGCTAAACGGACCACTAGATCATTTATAATTCCAAGACATGGTACTTTCTTGGAATCAAAAGTATATAGATCATGATAAGATCAGGTGACCTCTAATTGAAGTTGATCAATGATTACCGTTGGAATCAGATTATGGAGGCTCCAGAATCTAACATGTAGTTGTATAGTAAAAAGTCAGGAAATTTTAAAGTAACATAAAAGGGTGGTACATTTTCATCAATCATATCTAAGCTGGGACCAAAGACTACTGAAGGTTTTTCATCTTTTAAGCTTATTACTGATTGGATCTATTGGGAAACATGATTTTTATAACCTAGATTCTTTGAAATTTCAAACAAAGGAATGGGTATTTTGACTCTTTCTAATTCCTTTTCAACAATGAAAGTGGTTAGAACAATTTTATCAATTGAAGTTGTTTCATTTGGTTGATTCAATGGTTGTATTGTTGTTGTTTGAGATTTGGTATATCTAATTTGTGGTTCCTTTACAATGGGATTTTTAGGAGGTCTACCAGGCCTTGACCTTGGTCTTAAATCATATCTCCTATTCAATTCAACAATTAAAAACTTAGAAAAGGCCTGATATTTTGAAACTTGTGAGTCTTCTTGATCTTGCTAAGAAGATTGATTTAGAGGAAGAGAGATAATAGCATTTTGGACAAATGAATGATCAATATTATTGATATCCTCATTAATAAAATGGCTAGTGTCTTCGGGTTGTTGATCATCGATCATCAATGGAGGTTGAATTTGTTGATCAGCATTTGGTCTTTGTAAGATTTGGGGTTGGGGAGCTCTCCTAAATTGAGTTTGAGGTCTAGTAGCAGTTTGTTTAATTATTCTAGGTTGAGCTTCTATTTTTGAAATCCTATTTGAAAGGTTTCTAAGTAATGAAGTTATTTCATTTATCTTTTAATATTCATTTTTAGTTTTTGAGGAAGAACCCTCTTCCTTGGCTTTCATTTTCTTTTCAGCTTTTTCTGCCTTAGCTTTAAGTTTAGCTAATGTTGATCTATTGGCTTCAACTTCTATGGCATTTGTTTCCATGTCTTCTAACGTATGAGATGTTCTTTCCTTAAGCATAACTGCAAAATCATATTCAAATGCTTTGGAAAATATAACTTTGGTTGTTTCTACTAGTGGTTTGTAGTCAGGTGGCATTTTATGATAAATTTTATTAAATCTCTTAATGAAATCAGCCACTGACTCACCAAGGTTTCTTTCCAGTTCTTCAAACTCCTAGAAAGTACACCGGATCCTTCTTAACCCCCCATTGATTCTTAAATATGGTAGTTAATTCATTCCAAGATCGGATAGAATTTGGTCTAATTTTTCTAAACTAAATTCTGACATTCCCTTCTAGTGATTGAACAAACAATATCATATACACATTTTCATGCTCAATGTTCATGTTATCAACAATGTCAAAGAAGGAATCTAAATGGTCTTCAGCAGACAAACTAGTTTCTCCATTAAACCTAGGTAGGTGTTTTAAATACCCATCAGGAAAATTATTGAGTATATTAGGAAGTAGTAAAGAAACATACCTATATTGAGCAATAGGTTGAAAATTAGTCATACTTGAAGATGAAGATGAATCAGTAGAAGATGTGGTAGAAGATGAGGTAGAGGATGACTACGTTGTAGGTGAATATTGAGGTGTAAATGTAGGTGGAGGAGGAAAAGAGGGTGGAGGATTTCTTAAAGTTTTTAAAGGTGTTTTGACGACTAACTTCTGGACCTCTGTTTCAACTTCTTCTTTGTTTTCAAGCAAAGCATTTAAATATACAGAAAAAATTTCCTCAAGTTGGGAAGAAGTAGATGGAAAAGTATAAATAGTGGGAGAGATAAAATCAGTAGGTTTTAACTTAGGTAAATGTACATCCAATTCTTCTTCTGACTTAGATGATTTTGAAGGTAGTTCAGGAATTTGATATGATTCTAGTGAATGGACTAAAAGAGCTGACTACATATCAACTCCTTTGGATAGTAGTTCTAATACCCTAGGTGATAAGTCATCCAAATCTAAAGGATATGGAACAGAACTAAAGGGATCAGTTGCTGAAATATCCTCAAGTTGTAATGGTACAGAAAAAGAGGAAGAAGCTTCAAGTCTTATTCTTAAAGAGGCTTCTCTTACCAGTCTCTCTGGGTCAGATAATGGAGAAACAACTTCAGAATCAGAAAGAGATCTAGTGTGTCTTGAAGGAGCTAGTTTGGGTTTTTGAAGTCGATAGGCGAACGATTTTAACTTACTAGTCCTTTATTCACCTTAAAGGAAAAGTTCTATCGTAGCCCCAGGGAAAATAATTCAACTTTTGTTCCTTGGCAACGACGCCAATCTGATGTTGTCATCTGAGATAATTCTAGGTTAATTAATTATGCAAGAGCATCTAAAATTTTGTTTTGTTTTAAAACGGTTTTTAGATGACCAATGTTATGAGAAGATTAAGCAAGGTCTTTAAACCTTATTGATATTAAAAATTAAGAAAGGATTGATCCTTTACCTCTGAACAATAGTTTGATTTAAAAGTGTGTGGAAAGGGACAAATGTAAGAGAGTATGATTTCCTAAATATTCAGATTGATTTTTTAGTTAATCATAAGAAATCATGCAAGTAAACAATGTTTACAACCCAAAAAAATATATTTAATCTTATGAAGATGGTTGACAATTTGTTAAATATAGAGGAGCTTATAAAGAAAAATATTCCAATAAAATAATCTCTGAAATAAATTATAACCTTAGAGGGGGTTTAAAATAGAATGATATTCAGTTTTATCTTATCCAATTTTCTTCATAAAAACTTAAATACATGTATAATAAAAAAATGAAATGAAAACATAAGACAAACTCACAAAATGACAAGTTGTTTGAAGCAAATCCAGAATCCTTTCATTAATGTGAAGCAATTTTAGTCTGATACAATTATGCTTTAGAAAAATCATCCAAGGGTTCAACCGTTAATACATCAAAATGCTACTTATTTATACAGAAATATTGGATTATAAAAATACCTAACTAATTACAAAAATAGTAAAAATTTGTAGGAGTGCTTAAACTATTGAGGTTGTTGGCACTATCTTTGAGGAAATGATTGATGACTTGGCCACCAAAATGTTTTCTTGGTGTCTGTCTGTTGGGCATAAAAAAAATAATTACTTGATAGTATCACATAACTGATCCCACCTTTCATCATTTGGTATAGAAAAAATTATTATCTTTCTATAAACTTTATCTACTTCAGTATATTTCTCAAAAGTTGGCTTGTTGATGAAAATCTGCTTGATTTCATGTTTGATAATTAAATCAAACTCCAAGGCTTCAATGAAATCTTTACCTGTGACATGTCCTTTAATACCTGCATACTTGGATTTATCTATTGCAATAGTGTAAAGCTTCTCACCATACTCTTTGAAGCTAATTAATTTGTTACTGGGTGCTACTGACCTTAGCAATCCTCTTTGATTTAGAAAATTAAATTTAGTATGAAATCTCTAAACAACATTTTCCAGAGCTTGACACTTAGTCTCCAACAGAGTCATTAAGTTCCTTTTCTACAATACGTTCTTGATTTTAAGGATAGTTTCTCTCGTATATGCAATATGAGTCTGGATAGTTTCTGCTCTAACTCTGCTCTAGTTTTGAGTTCAACACTATGATCATGGATGTAGCCTCAACTAGTTTTTGTCCTAGTACTATTTTGACTTGTTCAAATTTTGTTTGGAACTTTTCAATTAACTCTTCTTGTTCAAAAATAATATGAATGGATGGCCAAACCTTAGCTATGGCATGATTGTTATCCACCCAAATGCATTCCTTGCCTTGGGCCATGGTGTGAGCCATCAGTGACTAATTTTCTAATTGATCTATCTTCTTGGCAAGTTGGTGAGATTTCTGCATCTCTTCCACTAAGAGGGTATCATTTTTTATCTTCTGTGCTTCTAGATTAGACTTATGTTTATGTTGTAGCTTATCATTTTCTTGTCTCTAAAGAGACAGGTCCTGTACAACTTTTCTCAAATCATCTAGTGTTGATGTAGAATCCCCTGTTATCCCTACAAATATTATTGGTGTGGTTGTTACTGGAGATATATTCAATTGTGCATCCTCTTATTTTTCCTGAAGTAGCTTCTCTATCTGTTTCTCCATCTCCTTTATCTGTATATTTTGCTCAATGATCAATTTGAGCATGTCTTCTTTATGCTTCTCACTTTCTTCTATCTCTCTTGCTTGTGGATCCTCTGTAAAAGGTAACTTCAGTTGTTTTATGAGTGATGCTATGTCTACATTATTTTTTCTTGATGATCTCTTCCACTGCTTTGAAATCTCTGACATCATAAACCAACTTAATCACCAAATATTCCAATGTTTTGATTTTGGTGTCCTTTGTTAATGAAATTTGTTTATCTATTTTAATTGTGTCTGGAAATTTGTCAGAGATGTCCTTAAATTTGAAAGTTCTATAATAGTGTTTTTCATGTTGGAGAAAATCATTTCTCTAGACTGTATATGCATATCCATTTGTTCAATGGGATGTATTTTCTTTGCATCAAAAGAGAAGATAGTCTGATTATAATTTGTTGGAGTTTTTGGAGATGCCACTTGAGCCTACAAGAATGCCATTTCCATCTTTCCTTTCTCACTATCAAATGTTGTTAACAACCTATGCTAGGAGGTAGAAGTCTGTTTCCAAAATTGAGCATATGTACCGGATTTGAGTGTTTCATTTTTCTGCTTAATCTGCAAAAATTTACTGAAGATATTGGGATCATCATGTTCACCCAATTCTATTGACTATGATTTTTTTGAAGTATTCTATGAGTCTGAGGGAGATGGGGTATCAGGGAATATTTCCTCTGACTCTGTGGAAAAATGTAAACCACTCATAGCAATAGTTTGTTCTTCTTTCTCATTTTGAATGGTGACATCTTTGAGCTGTGTCTACTACTTTTTTTATTGAATAATGAATTCTTGTGCACTTATTTATGTACATGTTGGAGATGAAGTTTCTTATATTTTCCTTTTTCCCTATTTATCCTAAGGTACTAGAGTGAGGAGGGTGGTTGTAGACAAAATCTTCTCTTATGCTTCTTGAACTATATTATCCTCCCACTAGTCTTGATTCTTAAACTTCTCGGTCTCTGGTCTGGGCATATGATTATAAGGTGTGGTTTTTAGTTCCTCCCTTAAATTAGAAATAATGTTGAAAGGATCATATGACTAGGTGAAACTGGGTTGAAAGTTTAATTGCTTGAGGATTGAGTCTGCCTCATCTCCTGATGTTCTAGTATTACATATGAATGGTCCTATTTGAGTCTTGATCTTCATTTCATATTTTATTTTACTTGAGACAAAATGGATTTCATCAATATTGATCATCTGCCTTATGTATTACAAAGATAAAATCCTCATTGGAACATATTTAGGTAACTTATAGGGAACCAAATCACATCCATATACTCTTATCTTTGTATAATTTGAGTATAAATACTGGTCTCCAATCTTTGTTTTCTCACTCAAGTGCAAAACCCTTTTAATCTTTGAATTGATCCTTGGCTCACTCTGACTGCTAAGAAGCCATGCAACTGTATGAACAAAACTGTGTATGATGTCTACAAATTTGAACTTTATTGAATTTTTCTTGACTAATAAAGCTCACTGTATCACTAATTGGTTGATGCCTTGATCATCTTGCTTATATAAAGTTATTGGAAACTTACCTCCTTACTGAAAAAGAAACATATAGACTAACACATATGCATATTTAAGCATGACTTTTGTAGTAATCTTCACCATATGTTCATGCATACTATCAACCATAAATTAACTAAAATTGAATATGAATTTTGGCTTGTGCTCATTGGAGAAAATAGATAGAAATCCCAGAATAGGCTCATCTACCCACTGGATTGATGGATAACCTAAAAGGAAAGAAACTAAAGCAATGATCTATTTAGCTTTCTTTGGGAACATAGAAGTTGGATAAGGGGGATTTTTCTTAGAAATTTAAGAGTCTTTTGGAAGGAAAATCTAAAAAATAGGGGCTCTGTGAGGAAAGGTGAGCTTATGATGCAAGTCCATAAAAACAACTACAGAAAAATGGCTAAGGGAGTCATTTTGAGGAATCAACAACATCTGGTTTATGGTTTTAGGTGTAATTGAGATCAGAATGTATCCATTCTAGGACACAATGTTTCTTCGTAGTGGATTGAATCTGGATTGACACCACATGACCAAACCAGGGAAATATTGTGTTAGTGGGAAAATGAACGTAGGTAATCGAGATTCCAAAAGCTTAATGTCCTCTTGCTAGTCTAGGTAATTTTTCTTCAACCAATGATGTAATTGGAATAGGTTGAATTCACATTCTGTATCAGCAATCTTGAAATATTGGTCTACCAATGGCATGTGGTCTAGGTACAGGGTAGCAGAATTCTTAGGGTTATCCTCACTCTTTGATTTCCTGCTAGAAGATTTGGCATTTTCCTTTTGGTGCAATGACTGAAGAGTTTGAGAAGGAAAATGATAGAGCTTTGACTTGAATAGATACCTGGATGGGTGATGAAACTCTGTGAATGGTAACGGGCTGTGAATTAGCTAAAATTGATAGGTGCTGGCAATAATGGATGCGAAAGCAAAAAAAACACCCACAATTTTTAAAAACAGTAACAGAGTAGCTAATAAAGTCACACGAAATGATTTAAGGTGATTTTATAGAATTTGATCACTTACCGTTGCGACTAAATTTGTTGCAAAATGAGATTAAGGAGAATTAATGGGAAATAGGAATATGGAAATAGATAAGTGTATAACATGTAAATGGTAATGAGAATAGGACATGAATGAATGATAGATTGACAAGTGGCATGATGTGATTAGCGGAAGAAAAAGTGCAGGAGGTGACGTGGTGACCGTTGGTGGGAGCGGAGGACTGATTGGCAAATTTCAGAGGGGGGGAGCAATGGTAAGTTGTTTTGAACAAGGGGGGTGCAAAGTCATGAGGGATTGCCATGTTACGTGGGGCTTGTGGAAAGAAATACTGCTATTCAGACCCCCTCTGGCATTAACAAGAAATGGGATGAGGGGGTGTGAATTGGTTTCCCCATCGTTGATCCATGCAAGGAAAATCATGGTCATTGAAACGTGCTCTTTGGATATCGCAAGCCGACAAAAAATTAAATCATCTCTCGAATTTATAATAAAAATCATGTTTAATTCTTATTACATCTTGCTAATCATGTTTAAATGACATGATTAGTTCATTATTTAACCAAATTTAATCTATCAAAGCATGATTAATAATCCTAAGGGCATTGATCTAGCAAACCTTTATCTTATTTCCTAAAGTGACTTCTAACCCTATTCTAGTGCATAAAATGATTTTGACCAAGATTAAATGAATTGGTCACTTTTTCTCTAATATATCCTATCTACTAATTTCAACCAAGATTAAAGAGTTTGGTTGAATTATTTCCTAATCTAAAAACATAAATTTAAATGTGTTTGATCATGATTATACTACATGATTCAAACAAGAATTATTTCAAGTGGCGTTTGAGCTTGCTCACTTGTACACTTATTTTTATTTTGATGGGGTTCTTTTCATATTTTTCCAACAATTTTCATATTTTCATTCTTTTATTCTTTTTTTTTTTGTTTTGTTTTCTTTTTTTATACCCTCTTTTATAAATATATAACTTATCAAAACTATTTATGTTACAACAGGAAAGATAATCATTATCAATCAATTGACTTACTATGACCCCCAGTCCTACACTTCTCCTTAATCCATTATCTCATCAATAAATGGAAATAAGACCACCCCTACCCTAACTGATCTATTCCTAGGGGTATAAATATTCCATGATGCTTGGTTCTTATTATGGGTCACCGCTTACCCCTTCATACCCTAGCACCTTAGCTGTTTGCATGTTTAAAGCATCACAGAGGGCTAGAAAGAGGTTTGGTATGCCTTCACAACAACTAACTCCTATGAAACTCCCTACTCCAGACTCAACTCATCTTTCAGGTACAATGCCTCCAATACAATTTCCTTCAGCTAGTATCTTCCTCAATTCTTTCCAACCAAGAACTGTTACTGTAGGACTCAACCACCTAGGATCAATTCCCCCAGGTCATTACCCCTCAGGTCAGATAACTTTCTTATTCCCACCACCAAGAATCTTTTCTATCCCTATAATGGCTACATTGAGTCTACCTAACATCACTTTGGGGATCCCAGTACGATACATTTATCCTCTTGCAAACATTCCCCCCAACCAACTCAAACCTTCTATGGATTTGAATTTGCTTCAACCCATTATTCCCTCCCCTTCCTTTGCTTCAGCTCCACAACATCCTCAGCAGGAAGCCACTCTTGTTGTGAAAACATCTTGTGAGAGGGGAAAAGTCCATAAAAAAGGAAATAAAGACAAGGCACCCCAACCAACTCCCACTCCTCCTAAACCACCAAATCCTTGTCCTCTATGCACTTTGTGTGATGTTGTTAGGCATGCCACTAATAATTTCCTTAGCTCCCTCATATTAAGAATGTGGTCTCTAATACCTTCCCTGGCCTTAACATTCTTGAGGTCAATGTCACCTTACCTGAGTCCTCCAAGAAGAACCAAACCTTATGCACGAATCACCCTTGTGATTTTTGTGATACGTATGTGCATTACTCTCATCACTATTCTCATCTCGAATATTTTAGTGATACACTCCAAGTGCTTCGTGAGTTAGATGTCAGTCATAGTGATTCCACTTCCCCTCTACCTGTGGGTCCTGGCACCACTGCATCACTAGGACAATAGGTCTCTCAACCCACCATCGTGATCCCTCCTCCTAATGTTGAGATGATGGGTAGTTCAACCCCTTTTATTTATCTATATTCATCCATGGGATTGATCTATTTGGACTCTTTAGGAGTTTCATATTATGCTTCTTTCAAACTTTTTTGGAGGAAACTTCAGTCTCAACATCAGTATATATCCCATCTACTTGTCATCCATCCAACCCTTCTGTCGATGCACATGTGAACCTTGTCTCCCATGATGATGATTAGTTACATCACCCATTACTTCAAACCCATGAATTTGGGCCAAAACGACCTTGTGGCCATTACATTGTCTTTTGAACCTCAGGGTTAAACTCATCCTTGGGACCTCCTACCCTCAAACTCTATACCCCTCTCTACCAATACCCAATACTTCAAGATACTTCTCTCCACTTTTGAAAGTCCAGGAGAAGAATTTCTCCCTAACCCTCATAGTGCATCTAGTAGTATTGATTATATTCCCATCATTCTTCCCCATGCTAAAGAACTTGTAGAATCCCATATCACTCCAGATCACCCTAAGGATGATCCACTTAATCATTCCTCCATTTTACAATAACAACCCAGCCCCTTTGACATTGTTGTTGTGCAACCTTCATGTCATGTAAGTGAGAATTAGTTTCCACTCTTTGGTATGGTGACACTATGTATGAAAACCTAGAAATTTAGTCCATTTGGTTCATATATTCAGTGCCAAGTGATATTGGTAATCCACCATATCCTTTCTCATATTGCACCCATCATACATTCTTCCCATAGGAAGACAACCATAAACAAGAAATGGGGAACCACATCATTAAAATGTGTCTAGAGTATGTTATTCTAAATAAATTCGGCATGTTTATAGCATGCTCCATCCATCGATCCAAAACTGGGTGGAACCTATGCCTCTACATCTCCTCTTCAGCCTATAGAGACTCTCAAACTAGTTAGGCCAAATGCTCGAATCCCTTATTTGAGCACTTGGAACACAATGGAACTCCACTAACGCATCCTACCAGGGGCATCATTCCCACCTTTGCATGCTTGATAAGTAACCTCCATCATCATAAGCTAGGGGGAACTATCATATGTTTGGGGGCATGATGGCACCCATGTCCATCTTCTCACTTATTTGACATAAGTCTTGGCCTAGACTACAATGATCTAGGTATGGTTGATTTTGTTTCATTCCTTGGATGGTTTTTCCTACTGACCTATCAGGTAAGCCATATACACATTGCATATAAAAAATGCTTGACACCAGATCATCACAAAGTCTACTCCATGTGATATGTAATATATTTTTCCTACAAATATATAACAATGAAAAATACACCCATAAATAACATGATAAATGATAGAACTTCAGATATTATTGACCAAAACCCTTGAGGTAGGGTAACACCATACAATTATTCCTTAAGGAAGGAGATCAGTCCATAAGCCATCACTTGTCAATACACAACTAATACTTGACATCTCTCAATGTAGAGACTCTAACCTTTATATAGGCTTCATACATACAATGCCATGGATAATTACCATAGGTCTCTTAATACAATACATCCATTACAATGGGCTTATAACATTATTCCCTAACTACTTGTGGTCCCTTGCATAATGTGGGTTAACCATTTTATTTAATAATTATGTCCTATTTATTTATCATCCTTACATTACATTATTCCCTTGGGTACCTCCCTCTTTACCCCATATTATCCCCCCTAGGTATACTACATTCCACCCCCCTTAAACATGTTTCATCCTTGAAATATGAGAAGAACAAAAATAATAAGATCTACTCAAAAGAGTAGTCCACTGGTACAATGCATGTGCATCTAGCCATCCCATAGAAAGTTGAATATTCGATCTAGTCAGTGCCTCACTTGCTTGATATAGGAGATGGTTCTGAGAGTTCCTATGTGTTGATGTGTTGTGGGTGGATCACCGTGCCTATCTATGTGTCATCTATGGGTTATTTTCCTTGTTTCTAATTTGTTTCCACCTTGTTGGTTGTTGTCTTGTTGGGCGATGTGGGTGGTGATATGATGGAGCTTTAACTGATGGAATATCTTTCGTTAATTCCTCCACTATTTTTTCCTAAGTGGTGTCTAGTGCTTTTTCGGGTACCTAGTTTAATGTATGTTTTTGGTTTTCAGACATAAAAGGCTCATTATCTAATGTGTCACTGTAGTTAGAGATTTTTTCTCCTACCTCCACAGTCTCTACCTGGTTTGTAATGGAAATTTCCTGCAATGTAATTTTCTTCCTTTTTACCAAAACTTCATGAATTTCTTTTGAACATTAATATTGACCGTACCCATAGATTCCATCCAAGGGTATCCCAAAACAACATCCACATTATCCATGTATGAAGTATACAAATTATAATGCAACACATACTTATTCATAGAAATCTTCAAATATTTATAAATTTGAACGCCATCATCATCAACCTATGTGTGTGCAATACAATTTACTGGGACTTGCAATTTTTTTTGTCAAATTAACATTGATAAAATTATGTTTGCAACTAGGATTGATAGACACAATGATGTTTAGAGAATTTTCGGCGAAATCACATAAATAATCATTTGTCTACGCGTTTCGAACCAACCAGTGTGGTTCATCGTCAGGACAATTTCTCTTTTTGAATACATCCATGAACTCGTAATAAGGAGATACCGGTAGAAAATGACCCCTTATGTGTCTCATTATTCTGTCTTCTAGCATGAGATCATTTTTCCAAGAGGACTTGTTAACCCCCTAATTTTCTCCCTTTCGATCATTTTTCCCTCCCTAAATCATGACCATTTAAAATTGTTTTACCTCTCTTATACACCCTCATCTTGCACTAGTCCAAGAATGATGGCATATTTCACATGAACTTTATATTTCATATTTTTAACTTAACTTAGCATTAATTAATTATTTATTATGTGATTTCTTGCTTATAATCACTCTTGTAACTTATTGATATCTCCAATGGTGTTTGATATTCGAGTGCTTACCATGACCGTTGATCCTAGTGCAGGATTGGATCTTGCACTAGTGCCAACACAACAAATCTTTGCAGCAGATCCAGAACTCCTTGATCACCACCTTGTTTTGCACTGCTTTAGCCATAACAGTAGGTTAGATCTGAAGGCAGTCGAGCTCCAGCCACGTCAGCAAGGCAATCCAAAGATAGCTGAGATCATATTTATGAAGAATGAACAGCTAGACATTAGCTATGGGTAGTTTTGTTAAACTGCCTAATTTTGAAGGTCAAAAGCTAAATTTTGCATATCAGTTATGTAATTGATTAAACAATCATTTTGGCCTTCGGCCAAGGATCTATATAATGAGGAATGTAAATAGGATGAGATAGTTTTTGATAGGTTTGTATAGAACAAACATATAACCAGGGAGGTAGTAACAGGCTTGTATTTTTGTTATCACCCAAATCTGGGCTGAACTATGTAATCACGCATGTATTTGCCTCTATTAATTAATAAGAAGGGACCTCTACCTTATGTTTTCATGAACCATATTTTTGTTTGAAAGTTGATTAATTGATAAAGTGTTGAGCAACATTTCTATTTGAAAGGGAAACGCACTGGTTGGCTAGGGCCTAGCCAACCTAGCACATTTACCCTATTTTTTGTTCTTGTAATTTATGTTTATACTGCCATGTGTGATTCAATGTACAACACATGAATTCTTGTTTGAGTTAAAGCGGATCCACGGTGTGAAGTAGTTAGAATTTATTTTCCTGCATCTAATTTCGGATTGGTTTCCCCGCCTAGTCCAAGCAGGAGAAATAACCCTACAGCAGTGAACAGTGGTGTGCTATTCATTTCCTGTAGTTTTGTTTGATTTGGTTTTCCCTGCCTAGTCCAAGCAGGAGAAATAACCCTGCACCATGCACGCTGGTGTGCTATTCATTTCCTGCAGTTTTGTTTGATTTGGTTTTCCCTGCCTGGTCCAAGCAGGAGAAATAACCCTGCACTAGTGAACATTGGTGTGCTATTCACTTTCTGCAGTTTTGTTTGATTTGGTTTCCCTGCCTAGTCCAAGCAGGAGAAATGAACCTGCACCAGTGCACGTTGGTGTGATGTAGCAAGCCTCTTAGTTTAATTCCAATAGTTTCTTTCTTTCATTAATGCTTCATGACAGGATAAATTATAAGGATTGTTTCTTTATTTTTGCACTCTGCTAAAATCAGAAACATTTATTTTTATGTGTGCAATTTGATTTCACAACACTTGCAGTAGTTAAGCTCTTATTTTAAGAATTAAATACTAAGTGTAAGAAGCTTTGATTTGGTGTAAGAACTAGTTTCTTGCCACGGGATCTGAGTGCTCTGAACTTGAGAAAGTTCAGGCCCTTGCATGAAGGAAAACACTTTTAGTATAGACACCATTTATACCCTATGCATAAACTTTTGTTCTTGCACTAGTGGAAGCAGACTGCACCAGTGCAAGATAGATTAGTGCAAGAAGGAAATCTCTATATAAGCAGGTTTGGAGGGCCCATCTGTTGAGACTGGTAAAGTGTCCCTACTAAAGAAAAACATGCACTCAATAGTTAATCAATAGTTAGCTAGAATGATTGATCCTTTATTTTTAAATCTCTTTTGCAAATGCATTCTTCCTTGTTCTAGTGTTAGATTATCTTGATGGTTCAAGTTGCCTTTTTCTTTCTTTAGTTTGATTCTACAATCTTTCCTTTAAAGAAAGTAGGGATTGACATTAGAAATATTCATACCATCTTTGGAATTGCCTGTGCTTCGTCTCTAAGTTTATGAATCCCCTAGGTTGACAATTAAGTGTTGAGGATTTTGCTGAAGTGCAATTCCTGCACCCAACATTTTGGCGCCGTTTCCGGGGAGGCGATTTGATTTGGTAAGAATTTTCTGAGTATACTATAGAGGTAATTTTTCCTTCATTTTTGCATTATTTCTTTTTGGAAAATATTTTTTGAAGGCATTTTACTAGTGTTGATTGATTTCTGATAACGTTTTATTAGAATTTTTTTTGCTTATTTTTCTTTCTTTTTTGAAATGAATGCCTAGAAAAGGTAGGGGTTCAAAGCCCACTAAGGGCCGAAAGAATTTTGAAAACCATTCTCATATTGGGTCTCCTTCAGTGAGCAGGAAGCCCAATCCAATCCAAACCCATCACGTAGGAATAGTCCACCTGAATTCTGGTGACAGCAGCTCAGGTGTGGTTCAGTCTGTTGGGAGAAAAAGGGAAACAATGGTAGATTGTGAAGATCATGGGGAAACGACTGATGAAAACTAGGTAAGTGGGGAACAATCCACTTTTGTGTTTCCAATTATGGACCCTGATATTGTGGCACAAATGAAGAACATTCCACCATCGTCTCTCCCTCATTTCCATGGTAAAGTTCATGAAGATCTTGACTCTTTTCTCTTCAAGTTTGATATTTTGTGTAGAAGTTATGATTATTCAGCTGATGCTCAGAAGCTAAGATTACTTCCTGTTACTCTCAAAGACTCATCTTTGCGCTGGTTTATGGGGTTAGGATGAAACACTATAGCCTCTTGGGATCAGATGAAGAGAGTTTTTTTATCTAAATATCAAGAATATTACAAAACTCGGGACATGCAGGATGAGATTTTTACAGTCATACAGGATGATGATGAAACTCTTGAAGACAACCTAGAAATATTTCTATATATCTTACAAAGGTTGAAACTTAAGCTTGATTCCAGTACTATTAGAACCTTGTTCTTAAGAGGACCTACTGATAATGCTAGAAATAATTTAAATCTATTAGGACAAAGTGATATTTCTCAGGAAACTTTCAAACAAATCTGTGAATTATGCAGGAAATTTTCAAGGAATTGGTATAGATCCAGCAGAGGAACTTGAAATAGAAATAGAAAAACCAAATCTACTGATGAAATTATTATTGGACTAGAAAATAAAATGGAAAACATGAAAATTGATATAATGAATACTGTTACCAAACAGTTGGACTCTTTAAAATTTCAACAAAAACTCATTAAGGAACAAGAGTCATTAAGTATTTTCTGTCCTAAATTTAGAGACAAGCATCCTCCTAAAGAATGTCCTCTTAATTTGAAAGAAACTAATAAGTGTGCTATTTGTGCAGAAGACCATATCACAGAAAAATGTCCCTCTATACCATGACTTAAAGCTATATTTACAATGGGACAGCCTGACGCTGAATACTTGTATTCTATGGGAGCAAAAAGAAATTGGCCTCAAGTAGGTGCAGGTATGGCTCCTAAATTTTCTCCACACTATTTTGGTTATAATTCACATGCATATTCTTATCCTAACACTAATCAGCAGTGGCAGTATGGAAACCAATATCAGCATGGGCAACCTTCTCAACCATGGCAACAAGGTTGGAGAGGGCCAACTCATTCTCCATATTCCTACCAGCCACCCATGCAGCCATATCCATCTACACATGAACCTTATCCAATGCCTCAACCTTCGAGTCAGTCTACTCCACCATTACCCTTACCTCCACCTTTCTGACCTCCTCAGTTGCCAACTCAACCTATGCCCAATCCTAACAATAATAAAGCAGTGCAAATGGTCTATGTAACAAACCCACCTTTATTCAAGTACCAGTCTATTCCAGTTGGGGTTCATGACATTCAATTAAGATCGGGAAGGGCTGTAAGATCAGAAAATCAGAAGCAACCTACAGTGATTGTTGAAGAGAAAGAAGAAAAGGAAACTCTTAATCATTCTCTGAAAGTCGTCACTAAGCAGTCCTAACCCTATGAATCCTTGCCACCTTCTTCCAACCAGCCTCCCTTCCCAGAGAGGCTAGTAATGGAAAGAAGTGAGCCTACTTCTGAGACTAGTTTGGCATCAGAGCTTTGGAATATTTTCATTAAGATACCTTTTCTCCAAGCCATCAAAGAGATCCCTATTTGCACTAATATTATTAAGGAACTCTGTCTCAACAAACCTGGGAGGAAGAGATTGGAACCCCAAACCATTCAATTTGTTGGTAGGGTAGCAAAGTTGATGACGGGATGTGTGTCTATGGAAAAATACACTGACCCCGGAAACCCTATTGTCTTAGTTCAAATTGGTAATGTCCTTGTCTCTAATGTTCTTATAGACCTGGGGGCAACCATTAATGTCATGACTAAGAAAGCCATGGATCAACTTCAGTTATCTCATTTTCGCCCTACTCCCATTGTGCTTGAATTAGCAGATAGATCTAAAATTAAGCTAGAAGGAGTATTGGACGGTGTGATTATCTAATTATATTCTGGGGAATATCCTACTGATTTCATTATGCTTCAGCCAAAGAACCCAGTAGGAGGACACCCCTTGACCTTGGGTCGACCATGGCTTGCTATAGTCAATGCATATATTGGATGTCACTTCGGTGATATGTATATTTTACATAGGGAATCTAGGAAGAAAGTTACCTTATACCACCCTGCTAGATCCATTCAGGACCTTAGAGATACTTTATGGTTAGACCAAAGAACTGATGAGGAAACTCAGCCCATTTCCTTTATCCATCAACATACTGGGTCTTCACAAGAAGATGACATTCAAGATTTCTTGAATAATCTAGACATTATGCCTAATTTTGAGCTATTGAGCCAGATCTTCAACCTGGATTTTCAAGGTAACCATGATTCTCAATCTTCTGTACAGCTACATTCAGCCACGCCTTTGAGTACTCCTAAGCCTGATACTACTCTTGTTGAGATTAGCCCTGGCAAATCCTTGTATATTAGTTTAGATTTGGATTCATCTCAGCAAGAGCATCTTGTGAAGTTGTTGCAAAACCTTCTTAGTGCCTTTGCATGGGGTTATGAAGATATGAAGGGCATCCCCCCAGAAACTTGTACACATCACATCTATATTCAGGAAGGAGCCCGACCTGTCTGACAACCCCAAAGGCAAATGAATCCAGCTCTAAGAGATATTGTGAAGGAAGAAGTACAAAAACTCTTGGATGTTGGTTTTATCTATTCTACTTCTGATAGTCAGTGGGTCTCTCCATTAGTGCTAGTACCTAAGAAAGATGGAAGATGGCATATTTGTATTGATTATTGAGAATTAAATAAAGCCACTCTCAAAGATTACTTTTCTCTCCCCTTCATTGACTAGGTGCTTGATACCCTTGCAGGAAAGAAATAATTTTCCTTTTTGGATGGATTTAGTGGTTATAACTAGATATAGATTGCACCCAAAGATCATGATAAAACTACTTTTACATGTCCATGGGGTACATTTGCTTATAGAGTGCTCCCCTTTGGCTTATGTAATGCCTCGACTACCTTTCAAAGGGCAATCCTGGCCATTTTTGCTGATCTAGAATTTGCAGAAATTTATATGGGTGACCTTTTCGTGTTTGGTGATTCTTTTCAAGAAGCTCTCAGAAATCTGGAAAAAGTACTTCTTCGTTGTCAGGAAGCCCATCTCGCCTTGAGTGAAAAAAAATGTAGATTAATGTGTAAAGCGGGAGTGGTACTTGGCTATTTGATTTCTGGTAAAGGTATCCAGGTTGATCCAGCAAAGATCGAAATCATTTTACATCTTCCTACACCCAAAACTCAAAGGGAAGTAAGAGGTTTTTTAGGACATGCTGGTTATTATAGGAGATTCATTGAAATTTTTTCTAAGATAGTTGCTCCTCTTTTTTTACTTCTAGCTAAGGATAGTGAATTTTCTTGGACCACAGCCTGTCAACAGGTTTTTGAAACATTGAAGGAAAAGTTAGTGCATGCACCAGTTTTAAGAGGTCCTAACTGGTCTTTGCCTTTTCATATTTTCTCTTATGCTTCAGATTTGGCTATTGGCACAGCTTTAGGACAAGAGGAAAATAAACAATCCTATGCTATTTATTATATTAGTAATAATTTGTCTTCCACTGAATTAAATTATACAATTATAGAGAAAAAGTTTTTAGTTGTAATTTTTGCAATTAATAAGTTCAGGCACTATATTAAAAGATATGAAGTATTTGTACACAATGATCATTCTGCAATTAAATATTTGATGAATAAACCATTAACTAGTGGTAGAGTGACCAGGTGGTAACTATTGTTATAGGAACTTAACATTACTATTGTTGATAGACCAGGAAAATGTAGTGTTCTAGCAGATTTTTTTTCTAGATTAGATAATCCTGGTGAAGCAACTCCTGTTAATGATGATTTTCCAAATGAACATATTTTTGCTATGTCAATAGATTCCCCATGGTTTGCTAACATTGCTAATTACTTGGTTATTGGGAAAACACCACCCCACTTGTCTACTCATGAAAAGCGGAGTATTGTTCATAAAAGTGCTGCATATTCCTGGATTCAAGGAGATCTCTTTTACATTTGTCCAGATCTGATTATCCATAGGTTTGTAAGAGAGGAGGAAGTGTTTGACATCTTGAAATCTGCTCACGATGAACCTTGTGGAGGCCACTTCACTGATAAGTGGATTGCATATAAAATATTGTGTGCTAGTTACTTTTGGCTATCCTTGTTTAAGGATGCCAAATAGTATGTCAAGCATTGTGATAACTGTCAATGAATGGGCCAGCCTAATCAAACCAATGAAATGCCTTTATGCCCTCAAGTTATGATTAAGCCATTTGAAAAATGGGCTATTGATTTTATAGGGCCAATAAATCCAACATCATTAAGTAAAAAGCATAGTTTGGTTTGTACAGATTTTGTTACGAAATGGGTAGAAGCTAAAGCTATTTATTTTGCTACAGAAAAAGTTATTGTTGATTTTCTTTTTACTAAAATATTTACTAGATTTGGTGTGCCTAGAGAAATTGTTTCTGACAATGGTCTGCAGTTTATTTCTAATCTAGTACAGGGTGTGATGGAGCAATATAAGATCTGGCCCAGGAAATACATGTCGTATCACCCGCAAGAAAATGGCTAGGTGGAATCCATGAATAAAGTGATCAAGTCCATTATTACAAAGATAGTTAATATGCATCGGAAGGATTGGGCTGAACGATTACCAGAGGCTTTGTGGGCATACATAACCACTTGGAGAAATAGCATGGGACATACACCATATGAGCTGGTATATGGCAAATAGGTTCTGTTGGCAATTGAATTCTAGATCAAAACATTCAGAACTGCAGTTTAGTTAGGACTAGATCTCTCTGAGGCACAACAACATCGTCTTCTCCAATTAAATGAGTTATATGAATTTCATAGGGATGCTGTTTAGCATAACATACTAATTCAGCAGCAACGTAAAAGGTGGCATGACAAGTCTATTTAGAAAACGCAATTCCAACCAGGTGATTGGGTGCTCCTTTATGATTCTAGATTTAAAATCTTTAAAGGGAAATTCCATACACGTTGGATGGGACCTTATGAAGTGATCCGAGTATTTGAGAATGGAGCAGTAGAAGTTAAAACTATTGACGGACCAAATTTAGTATTCTTGGTAAATGGACATAGGCTAAAGAAGTATATTCAACCACCTACCAAGAAAGATTTTACACAGCAAGTCCAACAACAATTTGGAACGGTAGTGGTGAATGGTAATACCAACCTTTTCAAAATATGAATTCTCTTTCTTCTTAAAAAAAAAAAAAAAAAGGTAGTAAAGAAAAAATATTTTCCTGTAATTATGAAAATCAGTTCGCTGACATGATTACAGAAGGATCAACTTGAAAACTAGCTTGCTGGCAGGAAGATCAAAAATTTCTAATAAAAAAAAATGTTGCTTGATCTTTAGATATGCTAGCTAACACCAAGTAAAAGTGGGTTCAGTAGAACCAAAATTTATATAGTTGGGGTAATTAGCATGGATATTTTTACTCGAGTAACGCTTAATTTTTGCTGCAGTTATTTTTTTTCTTGCACCAGTGTAGGTAGACCTTCCAGAAAATTGTCTGCCTTTCTTCTTATTCCACTTTTGTAATATTCCCTTAGTTTTCTTTGTCAATCCCAGAATGAGTGACCTTCCCACATTCTTCTAAATTTACCCTATCCGCTTCGAAGAAATCCCACATTACCCTTGAAATTTTTTCCCTATCGCACTTCAATTTATTCCCTCTTTTGGTACTATTCCTGGAATCCCTGTAACAGAATTTCTTCCCATTTTGAAAATTCCCCTTTCCCACTTCTTTATTCCCTCACGAATTTATTGCAGGATCTCACACAAAGGGAAAAAGGATATGCTCTGAAGCATCAAGAAAGGGCGAAGCAAATTTTCAGTATAAGTGAGGAAGTCATGTGAAAATCCAACCTATATTTTATTTAAATTCTCTGTTTTAGATATTATGCTTGCACTAGTGCAAGCATGTTGTCCTATATGATGAAAAAAGAAAAAAGGTACCAGTAGAATAGTATGATTTAAGCGGTGCATGCAAAACAGTGCAAGCATGCACCTTGTCAGAAACACAGTACAAGTTATTTTTATAGCATATGGCATAGGAAAGTGGTCATCATGAAATTTATATGAAGTCCTTTCACTTAACCGATGAAGTACTTATGCTATCATACTAACCAGGAGAAAATTATTTAAAGTACAAGGTGTTTTTAAGTTAGAAATCATGTTCTTTTTTTAATAAATTCTAAGTTCTTTTCATGAATTATGAAGGAATGCGGACATGCTTTAACCGTTTCTTGGACATGATTACCCCTCTCTAGCATAATCTTAAACGTTCTTCACTCATAATTATTACCTCATATAGCAGTTAAACCACCGCTGCAAGTACCAATATGGCTTGACCTCAAAGATGATGTGCATCTATGGCGAATGAACCGGTGATCTGATGGAAAGGACGGTGGACAATTAGATTTCTATTTATAAGGACTGATTTCCCTGGTATTGCATGTAACAATTTCAAAACCTGACTGTTCATAGTCGTTAAATAGCAATGCCGCCTGTTCGGAATGAATCCTTGTCTCTCAACAAAATAGAGTAGACTGCTAAGTATCGCAATAGTCTTGCACTATTATGAGACTCGCTTTTTCTTCTGTTTCTACAGAAGTTTGACAGGTATGATAAGGAAGTGGATTCATAGTTCACAAGAAGTTTTAGAAATGGTCGAGTGAGAATCAGGCCTCTCAAATTCAAAGTCACAGAGGAATTCATAGTAGCAGTGATGGGCTTAGAGAACACTTGAGAACAATGGTTTAAGAATCAGAAGCTAGAAAGGAAACACTGGAAGCGTTTCGTTGCTAATAAAAAGGTAGAGGTAGACTAGAAAGTAGGAGTTCTGCGCAGTGCCCTATTGGGTCAATGGAAAGACCTCCTTTTCATTTTACCAAAGTTTTTGACCGACGAAGGAAGATACACCCGTACCTTGGTATATCACTTTAGAATGCTGCAACATTTTGAAGCCGACTGGCACATCCGATGGAGGATGAATTTCCCTTATTTTCTGCTTAAAAGCTTGGAGAAAATGGCTAAAAGCATACAAGACGGTAGGGCAGACCAGGCCGACACAAGGTTCTATCATCAAGGCCTGATAAAAATCTTGGTCCTTAAATAGTTAGGAGTGAAAGGTATGAAATGGGAAGCGTTGTCAAACAGCTGCACAAAGGGACAGTCGCTAGAAAGGGGATAGAGGACCCCACCAACACAACCAAGGGCTTGAGGAATAATGAAAAGGGAAGTCCTTGTTGCACCAGTGCAAAAAGGAAGCGATCTAAAAAAGCAGAGAAGGACTTGCCTTCAAATGAGAGGACAGCTAGTGCACTAGCTGAAGAGACCATTTCAACCCCTAAAAATGATAACCTATCAGTTCTTGCAGATGCAGAAAAGTTTCCAGAGGTTGAGGACAATGCTCTATTGGCTGATTTTATTAAGAAGCCCCAGAAAAAGAGTAAAGTCTCTGATGAAGGCAAAGAACCACAGTCCCCACAGGGCATGGAATCCCCTCTTGCACCAGTATAGGAAGAAGCACCAATGCGAGAAGAAGAATTGGAGAAAGAAGCAGAAAACAAAGAAGCAAAAGAAGAAGAGATAGAGGAAGAAGAACTAGACGATGAAGAACCCACATAAAAATAAGGAGCAGAATCTAAGGAAGAAAAGGCGGAACCTAAAAAGAAGAGGCAGACCTTACAGAAGATGAAGAAGAAGAAGAAGAAGAAGAAGAAGAGGCAGAATATGAAGAAGGGGTAGGAGAAGGAGAGGCATGAGAGGAAGAACCAGAGGAGGAAGAACCAGAAGAAGAAGAAACGGAGGAGGAAGAATCAAAAGAAAAGGGACCAAAGGGAGAAGAGTTTCTTGATGTAACCATGACAGATATGGAGGTCCCTGAGAAAGACATAGCTCCTACTAAAACAGAAAAGGAGAAGGAATTGGTTACTCCTGCTACTCATGTAGTTGAGTTAGAACTTCAAGTACATAATTTAGAGCAGCCTGTAGCCAAAGCACGGGAGGACAAAGAACATAGCAGAGGAGAATTGGCAGCAGAAATCCAAAAGAAGGAAAGGGAAGTTAAAGTCTAGAAGTACCAATCTGCGCAATGTTTCAAGTGACTTAAAATGGTGACCAAGAAGTTAAAGAGCACCAAAAATAAGAAGTTTGAAACATTGCAGGGTGATGACAGTATGCTAGAGTAGGATTGAGCTGGAGTGCTTAAAGTTTTGAAGGTTTTTTGTAGAGGTAAAGAGTTGTGTGAGGACACACAACAGTTTAGGGATGGGAGGATGTTATCCCCCTAATTTGCTCCCTTTTGACCATTTTTCCCTTCCTAAATCATGACCATTTACCATTTTTTTACCTCTCTGATACACCCTCATGTTGCACTAGTCCAAGAACGATGACATATTTCGCATGAACTTTATATATCATATTTTTAACTTAAATTAGCATTAATTAATTATTTATTATGTGATTTCTCGCTTATAATCACTCTTGTAACTTATCAATATCTCCAATGTTGTTTGATAGTCAAGTGTTTACCGTGAGCACTAATCCTAGTGCAGGATCATAGCTCACACCAGTGCCAGCATAGCGAATCTTTGCAATAGATCTGGACCTCCTTGATCGCCGCCTTGTTTTGTGCCACTTCAGCCATGACAGGAGGTTAGATCTGAAGGCAGCCAAGATCTAGCCACGAAAGCAAGGTAATCTAAAGGTAGATGAGATTAGATTTATAAAGAACAAATAATTGGACATTGGCTACGGTCAGTTTTGTTAAACTGCCTAATTTTGAAGGCCGAAAGCTAAATTCTTCATATCAGTTAGGTAATCGGTTAAACGATCCTTTTGGCCTTCAACCAAGGATCTATATAACAAAGAATGTAAATAAGATGAGATAGTTCTTGATAAGTTTGTATATAATAGAGATATAATCAAGGAGGCGGTAACAGGCTTGTATTTTTGTTATCGCCCAAATCTGGGTTGGACTATGTAATCACGCATGTATTTGCCTCTATGAAGTAATAAGAAGGGAGATCGACCTTATGTTTTCATGAATGATATTTTTGTTTGAAAGTTGATGAATTGATAAAGTGCTGAGCAGCATTTATATTTGAAAGGGAAATGCACTGGTTGGCTAGGGCCCAGCCAACTCAGCACGTTTACCCTATTTTCTGTTCTTGTAATTTATGTTTATACTGCCAAGTATGATTCAATGTACAACACATGAATTCCTGTTTGAGTGAAAGCGGATCCGCAATGTGAAGTAATTAGAAGTTATTTTCCTACATCTGATTTTGGATTGGTTTCCTTGCCTAGTCCAAGCAGGAGAAATAACCCTGCACCAGTGCACATTGGTGTGCTATTCATTTCCTGTAGTTTTGTTTGATTTTTTTCCCCACTTGGTCGAAGCAGGAGAAATAACCCTACACCAGTGCATGTTGGTGTGCTATTCATTTCCTGCAATTTTGTTTGATTTGGTTTCCCCACCTGGTCCAAGCAAGAGAAATAACCCTGCACCAGTGCACGTTGGTGTGCTATTCACTTTCTGCAATTATGTTTGATTTGGTTTCCCTGCCTGGTCCAAGTAGGAGAAATGAACCTGCACCATTGCACATTGGTGTGATGCAGCAAGCCTTTTAGTTTACTTCACGCATGTATTTGCCTCTATTAATTAATAAGAAGGGACCTCTACCTTATGTTTTCATGAATCATATTTTTGTTTGAAAGTTGATGAATTGATAAAGTGTTGAGCAACATTTTTATTTGAAAGGGAAACACACTGGTTGGCTAGGGCCCAGCCAACCCAGCACGTTTACCCTATTTTTTGTTCTTGTAATTTATGTTTATACTGCGAAGTGTGATTCAATGTACAACACATGAATTCTTGTTTGAGTGAAAGCAGATATGCAGTGTGAAGTAGTGTGAACATCCATCAACGACCTCACGGTGAAGATTTCCACCCAGATACTAGCCGGAAACGTTATGAGGAAGTGTTGCACGGACCAGGTTCCGGCGCCTATGATCTCATTAGCTGCACAATGCATGGAGGGCGTGCAGCTTAACTAGCTGTGCTATTTATGTAGTGATTTCCTTGCAAATTGTCATGAGGCCCAAGATGAGAGCAAGACCTTCCATTATTCGTGGTTGCTACTCTCCATTGTGCTAATTGCAAGGGATCTCCCAGAGGACATCTAGATTCCTGCATTGCAGGTAGGATTATTGAAGGCTGCATTGTTTGCCTCCCTCTGGGCCATGAAGAACTCGTGCGGGTCACAGAAGTGAAGATTTTTTGGGTATTGATGGAGTCAAGCTTCCACATGGCCATCAACCTGCACCCAAGGTTGTCCCAAACCTTGTATGAACAGTTGTACGAATATGTTGAGTTCAAAGTAGACTTCCACTTCATTTACATTTGGGCGTGAAAGGACCCGCAACATAAGTGGTTCGATCTTCTGAATCTCATCATTGATGATGCCATACAGGAAGTGATCACGTGCTTTCCAGCTAATTGGCATGCACTATCCAACTTACCTGTAGGTACCAACAAAGGAATGGGGTGCTCAGTAGAGAAGAAGCGCAAGGATGCAGTGAAACAGGTGGCACAAAATTTGGCCACACAGCGAAAGAAGGAGGTCGAAGAGAAGGCTCGAATGGAAAAGGAGCACGCTACAAAGGAGCAGGCTAAACAGGAACAACATGACTCCAAACAAAGTGGTAAATCCCCTTCACCCAAAACTGATGAGGAAGAGCAGTCGGCGTAGGGCGGTAGAGGCGATGAGGGGCAGAGCACCCCATTTCGGGTAAGGAAGTGCGGAGAATAATAGAAGGAGGGGTCCCAGAAGAATACAAATGCAACTGAACCACAGGTGGATCCTGTTATGCTGATGGAGGGAAATCTTCATGAGGTCGGGGACAAAGTGATCGACACTACTGCCGAAACTGTTGCAGAAATTCAAGTAATAGTACATGCAATCATTGGGTAATGTTCAGAAGGATCTACATGAACTATAGATCTAGACCAGTAGAATACAGGTGGTTGTAGGTTAGGTGAGTGCTGCATAGACAAGCCTAGCACCCAGGACAAGTCAGGCTTTCGAGCTGGTCAAGACAGTGGACCTTAGGACAGTTGTGCTGCCAGAAGGATCCCTGAGCACAGAATCAGTGGATGACAAGATCATTATTATCACCCTAAAAAACATTGGCCTCAGTATTTAGTGCTCCTGTCACACGGAATGAGTTGATTTTGTGGACAAGCTCGACCTCCCTAGTATCTAAAGATATCTAGTGACAAGCAAGCCAATCAAAAAATATCTTTCTCTAAATATGCAATTAAAAACAAAGGCAAACAAGTGTTTTAGGCCTACCTTGGGTCCAATGCAAGTTTGTGGAAGCCTCGCTCCTTTGATCGAAATGAGCTCCCTTGAAGCAAGTCTGCAAACACAAACAAGCAAACAAATTAAATAACACCTGAAAAGCCAATGTCATAAAGCATACCCATCATAATGATCAAGGAATTTATGAAACAAACCACATAAGACAATTTGTTGAGAAAAATGAATCTGATTGTATTAATTCAAATCAAAGAAGAACTTTACAACTTGTGCCTTGATGTTGTACAAGATCCTCCCAGGGTCCAGCAAGAAGTCTTCTCTACTTTGACAAGTTTCACTCACTTCCCAATGAAGCCAAAAGGTATGTGATCTCTCCTCTCAAGCTTAACTAGGAAATCTTAATTCCACCAGCATTTACCCTTAAAAATGTTCAGCTTCTAACTTCCCTAGCAACCAGCCCAATGCCTTAATTTATAGTGCAATGGAGGGAAGTTACTAGGTCCTCCTTCAAAGGGGTAAAGCCCTCCTTCAAAGGGATAGCTCCTCTCAGCAAGGGATTAGCTCCTTCTATTTTGGGATGCATGAACCACCTTGGAGCGAACAATCCACGTCAAAATTCCTTCTAGAATCATCTAGAATTAACCCAAAGTGAGTTTTTTAGAATAAACTTGCGCCTTTTTGACTTTCATAGGGGTCCGCACCCACCCCTTTACAGACAGAGCGGGCAGATCCGCAGGTAACATGAACAAAGGGTGCGGGACCGCAGGTAACAGTGAGAGAAAGTGCGGAACCAGAGCTTTATTGATTTTTAATTTCTTTCTCTCATTTTCAAAGCTTGACATGAAGCGTTGAGGTCTGAGACTTGCTTAGCAGGACAATATAAGTGATGATAGACCCATACTAACTCCAAATAGTCATGGTGACAATATTTTTGTGTAACAGTGTTCATAATCTTTGAGATATGATTTATCACAATATTGATAGCCATATGTTTATGGTCTAACAGATTTGTTGTTGCATGAATCTAGTAGAGACAAGTTGCTTACCTTAAAGAAGATGAATGATGTAGATCCCTAGTCAAAGGGAGAATCTCTTCTCAAGATTCTTACCCTTATTACTCTTTCTATTCTATGCTACTGAAATATGATTTATGTGCATCTGACAATATTAATCTACAACAGAGTCTTAGATCTGAAGCTCATACATAAATTAGTGTTTCTCCTCAAGACACAATCACATATCTAGGATATCTCATCCCTAGTCGCACGCATGCTAAGGTCTAGAAAGCATCTAGACAGCTAAATTCACTCTCATGCTAACCTGAAGGAAGCGACTAGAGGTTTGATTGTTTTTTATTATCATCTAAAGCTTTCTGAAGTTGTCTAAACTCTAAATCATGATGTCCCTAACATATTATTCCAATGTTACTTGATTTTTGAAGTTGTTGAGTTAAATTGTTGATCATATAATGAAGTATTGTCACACGGAATGAGTCGATTTTGCGGACAAGCTCGACCTTCCTAGTATCTAAAGATATCTAGTGACAAGCAAGCCAATCAAAAACTATCTTTCTCTAAATATGTAATTAAAAACAAAGGCAAACAAGTGTTTTAGGCCTACCTTGGGTCCAATGCAAGTTTGTGGAAGCCTCGCTCCCTCGCTCCAAATGAGCTTCCTTGAAGCGTAAGTCTGCAAACACAAACAAACAAACAAATTAAATAGCACCTGAAAATCCAATGTCATAAAGCATATCCATCATAATGATCAAGGAATTTATGAAACAAACCACATAAGACAATTTGTTGAGAAAAATGAATCTGATTGTATTAATTCAAATCAAAGAGGAACTTTACAACCTATGCCTTGATGATGTACAAGCTCCTCCCAGGGTCCAGCAAGAAGTCTCCTCTACTTTGACAAGTTTCACTCACTTCCCAATGAAGCCAAAAGGTATGTGATCTCTCCTCTCAAGCTTAACTAGGAAGTCTTAACTCCACCAGCATTTACCCTTAAAAATGTTCAGCTTCTAACCTCCCTAGCAACCAGCCCAATGCCTTAATTTATAGTGCAATGGAGGGAAGTTACTAGGTCCTCCTTCAAAGGGATAAAGCCCTCCTCTCATCAAGGGATTAGCTCCTTCTCTTTTGGGATGCATGAACCACCTTGGAGAAAACAATCCACATCAAAATTCCTTCTAGAATCATCTAGAATTAACCCAAAGTGAGTTTTTAGAATAAACTTGCGCCTTTTTGACTTTCACAGGGGGCTGCACCCACCCCTTTACAGAAAGAGCGGGCAGATCCGCAGGTAACATGAACAAAGGGTGCGGGACCGCAGGTAACAGTGAGAGAAAGTGCGGAACCAGAGCTTTATTGATTTTTAATGTCTTTCTCTCATTTTCAAAGCTTGACATGAAGAGCTGAGGTCTGAGACTTGCTTAGGAGGACAGTATAAGTGATTATAGACCCATACTGACTACAAATAGTCATGGTGACGATATTTTTGTGTAACAAGATCTTTTACTATAATTATAAGACCATGGGCTAAACCACCATGTGTCGCAAAAGTGCTAAAACCATAAAAAAATGGATTCAAAAACTACCCTATTTTTTCTAGGGGTGTTGCATCGATTCCCCCCCCAAACTACACCCAATGCAATGTATAACACATCGGAGTAGTCATGTAGAGAATATAACATGTATCCAACATCCTCCCACTTGTTGTCTTCTTTGCATACACGGGGTTGTAGGAGTAAATAATCAACAAGCCCGGGTAATAATTCCCATATTTCCTCTACACAAAGAGAACATTTAATTGCTGACATATTTTGCTAATGAATCTGCAACATTCTTCAAAGTGTCCACCTTCACCAAAAGCACCTTCTTGTCTTCAATCATGTCTCCAAAAAAGTAATGTTGAACATCAATGTGCTATGTCTTAAAATGATACATTGAGTTCTTTGCTAGGAAGATTACACTCTGACTACTGCAATCTATTCTCACATCTTATTGTACCAACCTAGTACCTAAACACAATCTTTGTAACCATATTTATTCCTTTCTTGCATGAGTGGTGTTAGTCCCTGAAAATATTGCTATGGTTTTTTATTTCTTTTCCTTTAAAAACACCTATTTTGTCATTTATGATGATATTTTATAATATTTTTCCCATAACAATACTTTCCTAAGGTATTTTTGTTAAATTTCTTATAATTAAATGCATTGTGAAAAATAAATCACATATTTTAGTAGATTTTGCAATTCATAATTCATTTTCATATTTACAGGTAAGCTGTGTAAAAACAAAGACACTGGTTTTTCTCATAGGAATCCCAGGATGGTGAGATAGCTATTTGGTCGAGCTAAAACTACCTGAGATATCAGATATCTGGTCAACATGCAATCAACATGGGAAGATTGACAACTAAAATGTAGAATGGATTGCTAAAATTTATGATATTCATGTTTTGAAGATTAAATCTATGATCTTAACGACTAGAAAGGATATTAAGATAAGATCTTAGCATTAAAATAATAAGCAATCAATTCCGAACATGATTTATGCATTTTTTTTAAACTTCCTATAAAAGCAAGAGACTTGACTTGCGAAAACACATGTTATATGTTATTTTGATCAAAGACACAAATTTCGACTTGTGGGTTTAAAGTTAAGTTGCAAACATATGGATAGTTGTTTTCATCAAGTAATGAAGTACAATCAAAGTCTTAACTTCTGGTTTTAATTTTTGTGTGCTTGCTTGAGCCATGGATGGCCCCCATATCTCAAGTTAGTGCATCTTGTATTTTGTTGTGCAAATATTGTGGTAAATAATTGTTATTTTCTATTTATTTTCATCATATTTTCTTGTTTATACCCATTACTTACTCTATACATTCATATTTGAATTAGGCTATAAATTGGCTTCTTAGACAACGTGTAGATAGTCTTGTAAGTTATTTTATCAATTGTTGTGTATATGTGTTTCTCATTCTTGTTTTATGGCTATAATCTTCATTTCTTTAATCTATTAATGATGTTTGAACACAAGTTTTATCAACTAGTTATTTAGTAGAGTACTTAGTATAACATCCCTAGTATTTTAGTCTTGCATAGGCAATCATATTTGTTTAATTTTTTTTCTCAATGGAATATATCATTTTCTGAAGTTTAAATGTATTTAAATATCATTAATTAGTTCTTTATTGAAGGATCTAAGTGAATTTTATGATAAATATTAGTTAGATACTAGCCACTAGTTATTAGCTTCTAGTAACCAGTTCCTAGTTCCTAGATTATTAGAACTTTGATTAGAAATTAGTTATTAGAGTATATATTGATTAGATATATTTAAATGTGATTAATATATCTTGATTTGATTAGCTTAGATATATTTTGGTTCCATTGGCTTGACCTACTTTGGTTTGACTATCATAGATATCATAGTTGCATTTGATGAGCTACGTGGTAGTCCCATTGCATCATTAAATTTGTATTTCTTCCCATAGCCATACATTTGAGTGTCATTTCTGATTTTTTATTATCATAGGTTAGTTGTTGTTTGAAAATCAACCTAGTTGGTCAAAGTAACCAAGGCACCAAGAGTTTCATTCATCAATTTTCTAGGAGAAGGTCCCAACCTCTTGAGGACTTTTTCTTTTTATTTTGAATCTTTCGAACACCATATCTCTCTACTCTTATTTATTGCTTTCCTATAGTAGAATGACGATTCAAGTACATGCTAGTTAAAGAGATGAGTAGAGGACTATGAGTGACCAATCATATTAACTCTCATAGACAGGGAACATCCTAGTGCATTCTCATCTTTGTAATTAGTATTGGGTTTAGATTAAATAAGTTGATTAAAAGACTACCGAAGTGTCCACTTGCCTCTACTAACAAGGAAGGTCCTAATGCATTAGTCAGCCTCTTGGATTGAAAATTCCTTTGATAATATTTATTTTCCCATCATTTGAATGAAAACTTAGCATTTTGAATATGATTGCATATAGAACTTGGATTTATGTGAGAGATCCAATATATGCCCAATCCGAAGTATTCTTAATTCAAGTAAGAGTGATTTGATTTCAAGCTTGTGTGAATATATTAAGAGTTTTGTTTCATGCTTCTTGAATTTAGTTGCTAATTTTGACTTAGAAGTTACAAACATTCTAACTTAACACATACATAGCTTATATTACACATTGTAATGTGCTTAAAAGTTTACTAACACCAAATTGATATAAAAATCATGTCCTAATCTAGATCCCTATATTATATTTGAAAAGTGGTTACCATGTATTTAGCTTCTATAATTGAGAGTGTCATTATAAGCTATCTCTTGCTTATCCAATTGATTACTCTTCCAGTCAAGTTAAACACATAGCCACTTGTAGATCTTTTGCGATCCAAATATCGAGTCCAATATGCATAAAAAAATCATGTATGTCCAACACCCTTTCCAATCTCATCCTTCCTTGGCAGCACAATTCATATCTATTATTGCCACACAAATACCTGAAAACCTTCTTTACTATTGTCCAATGCTCGTTTTATGGTTTGTAATATACCTACTCGATATTCCCACTACCCGTGTAATGTCTAGTCTAGTGCAAACCATTTCATACATGAAACTTCCAACCACACTGGCATATCCAAAATAGGACATATCCTCTTCCTCTTCATGTGTCTTGGGACACTAATTCATAGATAACGAATACAAAAATATGAAAATTTACCAATTGACCTTCTTGCATATTAAACCTATGCAATATTGCCTTGGCATACTTTGATTTAGTAAAGTTTCATATTTTCCCTATCTCTTTTAATTTATTTGCCCAAAATGAAATTTGTAGCACCAAGATCCTTCATGTCAAATTTAAAGGACAACTAAGTTTTCATTTCTTAGATTTTTTCACTCATTTCTAATCAGCAACATATCATTCACATAGAGTACCAAAGAAAATATGATCACCAACTAATTTGAAATATACACAATTATCTGCTTTGCTCTTGTGAATCCAAGTCCCAATATATAAGTATCAATTTTTTTATACAACATCCTCAATGATTTCTTTAACCATTTCTTCTTTTTTTTTAATCGTACATACCATCTCTTTATCTCCCTTCACTACAAATACTTTTGTTTTCTTCTAGATTTGAGTCAATGTACGAATGTTTTCTTCACATTCATCTATTTTGCTTCAAAATAAAATGCAACAATAATAGATAAAAACAAATCTAATAGAAGTAAACTTGGCAACAAAACAAAATATCTCACCAAAGTCAATTCCCTCTAGCTAGGAATAATCTTCTACTACAAATTGAGCTTTGTATTTCTCCACTTTGCTTTCTTTATTTAACTTCTTCTCAAATACCCATTTGATACTAATGGAATTTCTTCGAGCCAGAAACTACAATAGATCCACAACCTCATTCCTATCCAAGGCTATCATTTCTTCAACCATGACCTTTGTCCATTGTTTTCTATACTCTAAATTTACTACCTCCCTAATAGTTCTAGGATCATAATAATAAACAAAAATTTTTTTGAATAGAAAGAAGGTTCAGTTTACCTTTCTAGCTGTCTTTTTTCTAGAACGGATCTCCTCAATACCAAAGTAAGTGGTTCTTCTTCTTCTTCTAATTCTTGTTCTTATATAGAGTTTGATTCATCATCCTTCAATTTAAACTCTCTCTTCTTTGTTTATTTCTCCATTGGTATGAATTCCTCTTTGAAAATATCTTTGATTTCTCTAAATATCACATCTCAACTATACACAATCTTCTTAGTTTCTAGGTTCCAAAGTTTAGAACCTTTCAAACCATCTTTATATCTAATAAAGATACACTTTTCAACTTTCTTATATAGCTTATTCCTAATATCCTTTGGAATGAGAAAATAATAATAACAACCAAATACCCTAAGATGTTTAAGAGAGGGTTTCCTACTAGTACATACCTCATGCGAGTCTTGTCATCCAGTGTTGATGAGGGTGATATATTTACTAAGTAACATGTAGTGTCCAGTACCTTTGTTTAGAACTCTGGTTCTAAAGTTGCATCATTGAGCATATTCCTTGCTTTCTCCATCAACATCTATTCATCCTTTCTGGAACTCAATTTTCCTAAGGTGTGTATAGAGTAGTCTTCTACCTTTTTATATCACACTTATTACAAAATTCTTCAAATTCATTCCCACAAAATTCTCCACCATTATTTGTCCTCAACACCTAATTTTTCCTTTTTCTTTGATTTTCTACGAGTATTAAACTCTTTAACAATGTAAACTTTGAAATGGGAACTATAAACTCAAAACGGGAACTCTGGCCAAAAAACCCCGAAAAAACATCAAAAACAGTGCTAAAAACGAAAAGTGTTTATACTGGAACGATGATTTTTTTTTTTAGGGTCAATTTTGAACTTGTTTGAAAAATGGCAGTGACTACGAAATTTTCGTGCAAAATACAGCTTGAAAACGAAAAAGTGATGACACTGGAACTATGATTTTTTTTTTTGGGTCAATTTTCAAACTTTTTAAAAAATGCTAGTAAAACCAAATATTTATGTGCCAAATAAAGTTGTTTATGAGGAAAAAAACACATTAATGTTTTTGGTAGAATATCATTTTTCTTTCCTAAGTATAAATTCAACATGTTTTCAACCATAACATGCTAGATACAAAAGAAATTGAAAATTTTTCAACTATAAAATTAAAAAACCATGACATTATGAACAAATTACATCACTAAATGAATTCAAAAGTCATTATTTGTATATTGAATAAAACATACATTACATCTCTAATTTAATATTGCATTGTAGATATTTTAAACAATAAAAATTATCATAATTAAGACATATAATCCAACAACATAAAAATGCCTCATAACTTTTCATTTAACACCATATGGAAATCATAAATTTTATTTCAAGATACGATACATACATCAGTTATATAAACTGTCTTAAATAATTATTCAAAATCACTCATATTTTCTTGCACACCATCAGAATTCACATCTTCAGATGAGTGACTGGATGCTAACAAAGATGTTCCATATTCTTCTCTTTCATCAACTAGTGCCCCATATGAGTCCACACGCATGCCCATCATTTTAGGTTGCAAAATTCTTCTAGATCTACGACTAGTTTCAGTAGACTCCCATCTCAACATTGTTCCTTCTGGTAACAACCTTTTCAGAATCTCTATCGTCTTGAAGCGAAGAGTTCCTCTCTTTGTTAAATTGAAGTCATAAATAAGTATGTCAACATCCTCCAATTTTAATATGTCTGTGCGGCGGCAATTTATATTTGTACCCTTTATTTTTCTCTTTCCGCCATTTCTTTTGTCAACTACCATCTTTGGCTTATACACACCATTGAATGGGTGTGTATTTGTGGCATACCAATGCACTTCAACACTTGTAACATCCTCATTCTCTGTAAAGACCTTTATAACTTTAGCAACCCAAAATGGATAGCCATTGGGATCTCCATCTGCTAGCACTACGATCATGAAACCTTCCTTAATATCCTATACCGAACCCCTATAAAGGTCTTCCATGGCTTCACGTTGTGCACGAGATCTTTTGGAACCAATATACATCTCTCTTTCCTCTACCTATGAAGAATTAATAATACCTTGAGATTGTTGTTGTTCAACAATGTTTATTTCCTCATGTTTAGTCGACACATTTTCTGGCCAAATAAATGGATTTTTCAAAGGTATATCTTCATTTGTTGTCGTTGAAATGATATCACTTTGATTATTGAAAAATGACTCCCACCAAACTAAATTAGCAATGTCAAAGTACTCATATGTATATCTAATACATTTTTTAATTTCTTCTAGGCAATCAAAATAATTTATATCTCTATTTTGTCTGCATGCATTATGAACTTCACCAACTAATTGTAATAACAATATTTTTTATGCAAATATTGGATGATCTGGAATGAACTTCAAAAATTGAAAACCTGATGACGGTGCCCATTCTGCAGTAATTGAATACTTTTTGCCCCATATCAGTGTTTTCCCATCAATTTTTTTGATACGAAATTGATGTTGGAAGCTAATGTTATTAAGTTGTTCAATGCATTTCCCCTCACCATATGATCCCAGAATAAACCTTTGCATGTCAACAGTTTATTCCAACACATCAAAAGTAGGCTCTGGCATGTATGATTTCTTGATACATTCAATTAGTGATGGCAAGCTCCCAACTTCCTTCCTCCTCAATGTGACTGAAAAACGACTGAACATTTGATCAATATGGTCATGAGTGTGCCCAACAAGAAGAAAACCAACCTTTACCTTTTGAAAAATTCTCAATTCAACAAGCATGTTTATATATCCAAAAACAACTTGATTTTTGTTTTTACGACAAGTGTTGTCCAATTGTAGATACAAAACTTCAGGAAGATTACCAGACCAATGAGAAAGCACATCATGAATTATGGTTATGGTCATATTTGCATCATTATGAATATTTGGAGCTGTGAAGTACACCCTCGGCAACATTTTCCCATTGAAGACCATACAACCGACCAAGTGAAACTGAATAAAATTTTCCTCATGTAAATTTTTGGGTGTGCGAACAAAATGTGGTAAAAGTGTTTTCTTCTGGTCCATACCATCAATTATCAAACTCAAATATTTATTCGGATTATCATAACACTTCTTTCAATGTTTTTACAACTTCTTCCTTTCGTTTTTTTGTTGTTCGTGATGCTCCTGAAGTTCTTTGACAATCAAATCTACACAACATAAAAGAAAGTCATTAAGAAATATGTTTTCATAGTTGATGACTATACAATTTTAAAAGTTAAAGTTATGAATGCTTACCTCTTTCTGACCCTTCACATTTGTCCCTTTTTATTTAAGAGAAGCACATGTACTGCAAATCCCCATCCTTGTCTTCTTAGGAATATGGGAATTGTTGAATTCTTTCTTCCATACCTTCATAAAATATTGATATGTAATAAACCGGCCATGTCCCTCAGCACATTCTACATATTCTTGTATAAGTTGTAGATTTCTCGTTTTGAAAAATTATCTGGAATATGTATTGTCTCTCTATTTGGCATACACTCTCCATGCTTTGAAAAGAAATCTTTCATCCACGACGTTGCAATATTTGATAATGGCCTAAACTGTCTTTTATGACATATTTTTGAATAAAATGTGGGATCCTTTTCCAATTTTTCTTTAATTCTCGAGAGATGAAAATTCCCTATCGAATGAAACATTTTGAAAGCTTTTCTATAGATAAATAAAGTCCTAATATGATAATCATAACCTGACAATGTAGATTGCATGCACCCAACTAAATATGAATTTTGCATGCTTTTATTCATTGACAAATATCTATTCCTACTCTCTAATGCAAATTTGAAATCCATATGTTTCAAGCAATCTTTTTGGCAACATTCACTTGAAATGAGAGCGTTGATAGAACTTCTTCTCGTCAGATATTCTGCTCTGCCCCTTGTATAACTAGAACAACTTGCATTGATACAAAAAGGTCTGCTCCTACTCCTCGATACAATATTTCTTGGCAACATCTCCA